>CANYBF013757428.1:0-117259 GCA_948192965.1 Dalechampia spathulata
AACTATGCCGTTTTGAACAAGCACATCCACGTCATGCTCGGTGTTGATCAGAAAATCCAACATAATGATGTAATCGCAAATATATGTGTCATTTGGATAGTGACACTGCTCGTAGGCCATCAAGTTTCTCAGAATACGTTCAGTGTGATCGTCGACATCTAATTGTGGCATTTTCAGCACTTCACCGTCGAATCTCATGTTCAATGGCCAGTCTTTTGAATCCGCTTTCAACTTCACTCCTGCATCCTCCAACTTGCTGGCACTGTTTAAACTTACCACAGCCTGATTTCTCTTCTCTTCTTGTAGAAGAGGACGAGGGTATGCGCGAGCTTTTCTTACCAAATCAGTAAAATGTAGAGGTTGTTCGTTGGGATCTGAAAACACTAGTACCTCTTTGCTTTTATTACTTTCACAGCATTTGCAAAAGCAATAACAGGAGAAGCAATCAGAGGACCAATAGCAGCACTTTCCATGATCTTTAACTTCATCAGAGTAGTCTAAGTAGGCACAGAAGTTCGCTTTCACAAGATCAAGAAAATCAGATTCTTTAGTGGCGAATGCATACACATCCTCAAGTACAAAATAAGGCAGCTGATTTTCAAGCAATATGAGATCTTCCAGCAAAGCTTGTTCCCTAATTGGTTTGCCAAGTATATAATCATGCTTGTATGCTTCCTCCCGTCCATGAGAACTTTCAGAAGCGCGGTGCCTTCTTAAGAAAAACTCTAAAATAAACACCGAGTCTAATAGTATCATTTCCACCAACAACCTATCTTTCTGAAACTTTTCGTCATAGCAGCTGAGGATTCTTTCTTGCTTCTCTTCAATTACTTTCGCAAGCTCAGTCCATGTTTTGTTAGTCCTTTGACAGAATCCTGCCAAGTATCTAAGTTTAGTGGTGTGCGTAGGCTTTAATGCTTCGTCCTGGCAGTGAAAGGGTCCTATCGATATCATCTGAGGTGTGTAGGCATCTGGATTCACGGCTCGAAGTTTTCTTGGAACACGATAGATACAGAGCTCAGGCCCAAAAGCAGCTTCTGATAATAGTGTCTCAAAGTCATCTGGTATACCAATAACTGAATGTTCTTTTCTGCTTCCAAGTTCCACATCACTTGGAAGTCCATTTTCTGCCATCCGTCCAGCTACCTAATTTGATATTAATATCCGCACAAGAATGTGTATGAGTATGCGCATGTGCGTGTGTGTATATATATATAAATAAGTAAACAAAAACAGAAGCAGAAGAAGAAAAAAAAAGAGCGCAAACCGTAATTGGTGCTGATAAAATAAACAACAAGTGATGCAGTGGTTGAAAGCAATACCAAAAGACTGCGAGTGATCCAAATGTGTAGCTTTGGGTAAGAATTGGATGCAATTTTTCTGAACCCTCTTACCATCTTTATAAAAAAATCATTGCTTTAGTACATGAATGTCCAGATATTTTAACCTACAATTATTGCAATATGATGGGACGATACTTTTACATGAATTATAAGCAGGCAGCTTTTAAAAAGTATGCGACCAAGACAAAAACCATCACCGAACTTTTTCATCTAAATTATTGCATCATCGTTTAGACATGCCAATCACAAACTAACTTTCAAAATATTTGTAATTAATCATAATCTCATTCATTAATTATTTCTCATAGACGATATTTTGGGTGATGCAATCTGCATGACACTCTGAAAAATAATAACTCTCCTTGCTGCCTATTTCAAAGCCAGTGTTCTTGACGTAGAGGTATAGTTAGCTGGTGGAGCCAGCCCGCCTCATAACGCCGGAGGAAGGAATGTCAGAGAAATTACGTTCGACAATGGGCTTTCTGGAATTGCCAATCAGTTGCAAGAAAGACAAGTTAAATATCTCGAACAATACTAGAATGGAATGTAGGTTCTCATGGCGTCATTATAAACCTTTAATAATGTAATAACATTTAATAATGTAACATAAATTTTTATTAAAATATAAACATTTAATAAATACAAAAATTTAAAAATATATTGTTGGATTAAAAGTATGTATAGGTTCAAAAGATAATAACTCTTTCGGTGGATTTTCAAGTTGAGCATCATCTTTGTTTTGATCGGACTCGTGACTTTGGGATGCCATAGCTGTGCCTGAAGAAGGGACAGTGGAACATTTATGTTTTCCTCTATAGATCACTTCAAAAATAGTTGAACTTGTTCGGTGGCCAAACAGCCTTCAGAGGAACGATTTATGCATCTATAACAGCCTTCAGACGAGCATATTAACAACTATGCCGTTTTGAACAAGCACATCCACGTCATGCTCTGTGTTGATCAGAAAATCCAACAAACTGATGTAATCGCAAATGTAAGGGTCATTTAAGTGGTGACACTGTTCGTAGGCCATCAAGTTCCTAAGAATGCATTCTGTGCTATCCGCAGCTACAAAGCTTGGCATTTTCAGCTCCCCCCTGTTGAATCTCATGTTTAATGGCCAGGCTTTTGAATCCACTTTCAACTTCACTCCTGCATCCTTCAACTTGCTGGCACTGTATAAACTTAGCACGGCCTGATTTCTCCTCTTTTCTCGTAGAAGAAGACGAGGGTATGTACGAGCTTTTCTTATCAAATCAGTGAAATGTAGAGGTCGTTCATTGGGATCTGAAGACTCTAGTTCCTCTTCGCTTTTATTATTTTCACAACATTTGCAAAAACAGTAACAACAGGAGAAGCAATCAAAGGACGAATAACAGTACTTTCCATGATCTTCTTCAACCTCAGGAGGGTCTAAGTAGTAAGATAAGTTACATTTCACAAGGCGAAGAAAATCATGAGATTGGCCATTCATCGCGAATGTATACACATCTTCAAGTACAAAATAAGGCAGCTGATTTTCAAGCAATATGAGATCGTCCAGCAAAGCATTTTCTCTAATTGGTTTGCCAAGTATATAATCATGCTTGTATGCTTCCTCCCGTCCGTGAAAACTTGGATTCACATTTTCTATTCTTCTTAAGAAAAGCTCTATGATAAACACCGAGTCTAATAGTATCATATTCTGAAACTGCTTACCGGATTCCTGGAATTTTTCGTCATAACAGTTGCGGATTTTTCCTTCTTGCTTTTCAATTAAATTCGCAAGCTCGGGCCATTTTTTATTAGCCCTTTGACAGAATCCTGCCAAGTATCTAAGTTTTGTAGCGTTCAAAGGCATCAACGCTTCGTCGTGATGGTGAAAAGGTCCTATTGACACCATCCGTGGCGTATAGGCTTCTGGATTCACGGCTCGAAGTTTTCTCGGAACATGATAGATACAGAGCTCAGGACCAAAAGCAGCAGCTTCTGATAATAGTTGCTCCAAGTCATCTGGTATGTCAATGACTGAGAGTTCTTTTCTGCTTCTAAGTTCCACATCACTTGGAAGTCCATTTTCTGCCATCTCTGCAAGTACCCAATTTGATGTTAATATACTGTTCATGCTAGTTTTTTCCTCTAAACTCACTAATTCGTGGCATGCTCGTCTATCTATCCACCATATAAAACAAAAGCAAGAAACAAGTTTGATTGAGCAGAATGATCTATTAAAAGTAAATGGGAATAAGGGTTGAAAATTAAGGTCAAAGGTGTGTTCATAACCCCCGTCAAAATTTACTTTTTGAAATAGAACATTTCCAGTTTAGATTTTACAGAGAAGAAAACATGAACAGAGAAAGAAGAAGAAGAAAAGAGTATGAAGAGAGCAAACCAAGACCGGAGCCAAGAAAATAACAAACGCCGAACGTCTACAAGTAATCCAAATGTATGTGTTTTGCTAAGAATTACCATCTATATATAGAGTGGATGTATATAAAATCGTAATTCAATGGTAAATTATTTCTGATATGAAATCTGATAGAATTTGAAAATGGGCCCTGGTCCAAGATGCTGACGGCCATTCGGCAAGCCTAAAATGCCCTAAAACATTTTGATTTGTTGGCTCTTTCAATTTTAAGTGCTTCCTTTCACTCCCTTTCACCTGATGTGGGATTCCTTCCCTTGCCAGCAACCCTTCCTCCTCCTTCATTTTCCTAACAAAATCAGTATACGTCATGCAAGGTGATGCAATCTGCACGTACGCCACTATAAATTCAGAAAAGGACTGTCCTTTCTATATTTTTAATCAATATTATTATATTTGAATATTTTAAATTTTAAAATGTTTCGACTTGAAGGCAGAAGTTTGCATTGCACAAGGAAATCGTAATGAAGTGTGTTAGAAGGAAATCATTGAATTTCTGAAGATCAGTTCTGCTGGGTCGACTGGATATGTGCTTAAGCAGTGTCTACGTTTCAGTTTTCCGTAGGTGATGGACATGCGTATAGCTGAACATTTCTGGCAATGGTAGAATTAGTTTATATTCTGTCTCCTTGGGAAAATCTAGGGTTTCATTTCTTCCAAGTTGAAGTATTTTTTACTGTCCGCCATTGAAATGATGTTCTGAAGAAAGCCATTTCCGGCCTCTGGTTTTCAAGGAAAGAGAGGCATATTACAACCCATTTCGTGGATGCGTTTTACCAGGTAATTAATTCCAACAACACATCACAAATCCATGGAACCGCCTCCATAAGTCGTAATGTTTGAATTGCAGGTGGATTTGGCGATCTAAGTAAAAAAGAAAAAAGACAAGTCAAATATCTCTATCTAACGATACTAGTATTGAATGCAGGTTGTCATGGATTCATTGCAAACCTTTAATAATATAATAATATTTATTAATTTTAATTAAATATCAAATATATATTATTATTATTATTTATATATTAATAATTAATTCACCCTTCATTATTCATAAATAAGTGATCAACTCTCTTCATTCAAAAATTTTCATGTAAAAAGGAAATTTATTCAGTTAGACAATAAATTTATTATTCACCGAAGGCAATAAGTCTATGATTATTATAATTAAACCTTAACTCCTAAATCCTTGAAGGATAAACACATTTAAAGATATATTATTTAATGTAAAGTATTTATACATTTAATAAAAAGAAATAAATAAAATATCAAATATCAAATTTTATAAGTATTAAAAAATGAGATATTTTGAAATATTATTTATTTCATAAAATTTTTTATGAGACACTTGAATTATATATTTTATAAAATGCATATAATTTGTTTTAAATTTTATAAATTAAATAAAAAATTTTATTAAATATATACATTTAATGAAATGTATTATTTTAAATCGCATAAATTAAACAAGCTCATACATAAATAATTTTCATATAAAATCTATAAAATACAGAGAGAGGGTGGGTAAATTTAATAAGAGTTAATAATTAGGGTGTTTATAATTATTCCTTGGTTGTTAACTTCCATATATTGTGTCTACATGGACTAATAATTGAGATCATTACAGTGGCTAATTTTGATAAGCATTGAAAAGTGATGGCAGCAACCGGACGGAGGTCTTCTCCTTTTCCTTTTCCATCTCCCATTTATTTATAAATGGGTTGTATTCATATATGAGAAGAGTCCAAGGAAGCTCCTTTATGATCGGAGGGGCTGTCTCGAAGAGAGGAGACTGCTTCCCTCATCTCAAATGCATTACTGCCTCCTGTTTGAAAAAGAACTCTTTTGTTCGTTCGCCGTATTTCTTCTTAAACCTGTCAGTCGGTGCATTTGATTGCATTTAAAAGGAAGCAAATAATGTTTATTAGTTTTTTTGGCAGTTTGTTTAACGATTGAATTCACAGAGAAAGGCTGGAACCCATCATTTTCAATCATGGACATAATGATAGCAATTTGTTTTTAACTTCTCTGGTGCAAGTTCTTATTTATTCATGCACTAATTTGACCGTGAATCAGGAGATAATGGTGCCAGAGACATCTGATTTTAACAGCATTCCATTCTTTCAAGTGAGCTTCAAATTCTGCGTTTGATCTGTTGTATAGCAAAAGAAAATTGATGGCACGTTCACACTACATTGATTAATCACCATTTATTTTAAGGCAACTACAAGATCCACTTTATTAGAATGGCATGCTCAAAAACAGAAGAAACTTGTACACAAGGAAGAGAAAGTTGAGCAGAATTTAATCAAGAAAACATGTTCTTGATAGAATAAATAGATTGCACTAGAGTAAGTACCAGGAGAATGAGAGCAGCTATGGTTCCAGTGCCTCTCCAGAGATTGCTGAAATACACACTTTTCATTGTAGCCACCGTTCTCCGCCACCAGTTGTTGCAATGATCATTGACCGCCTTAGCCGTATCATAGTAACATCCTCCTGTTGCAATAATTTCCGCGCAGATTTTGTTGATAAGCTCTGCCACTTTTGCATTGCTTCCGAGAAAATTAACAACTATGCCGTTTTGAACAAGCACATCCACGTCATGCTCTGTGTTGATCAGAAAATCCAACATCATGATGTAATCGCAAATATATGGGTCATTTGGATAGTGACACTGTTCATAGGCCATCACGTTTCTCAGAATATGTTCAGTGTCATCGTGGACATGAAACATTGGCATTTTCAGGACTTTCCCTTCGAATCTCATGTTCAATGGCCAGGCTTTTGAATCCACTTTCAACTTCACTCCTGCATCATTCAACTTGCTGGCACTGTATAAACTTAGCACGGCCTGATTTCTCTTCTCTTCTTGTACAAGGGGATGAGGGTATGCACGATGTTTTCTTATCAAATCAGTGAAATGTAGAGGTTGTTCAGTGCGATCTGAAAGCTCTAGTTCCTCTTCTCTTTTACTATTTTCACAACATTTGCAAAAACAATAACAGCAGGAAAAGCAATCAAAGGACGAACAACAGTACTTTCCATGATCTTCTTCAAACTTAGGAGGGTTTAAGTAGAAAGATAAGTTCTGTCTCACAAGGTTAAGAAAATTATCAGATTGCTCATTCGTCGAGAATGTATACACATCTTCAAGTACAAAATAAGGCAGCTGATTTTCAAGCAATATGAGATCTTCCAGCACAGCTTCTGTCCTATTTCGAATGCCAAGTATATAATCATGCTGGTATGCTTCTAACTGTCGGTGATTACTTGGATTCGAAATTTCATTCATTCTTAAGAAAAACTCTATGATAAACACCGAATCTAATAGTATTGTTTCCACGAACAGCCTACCTTTCTGAAACTTTTCGTCATAGCAGCTGAGGATTCTTTCTTGGTTCTCTTCAATTAGATCCGCAAGCTCAGTCCATTTTTTATTAGTCCTTTGACAGAATCCTGCCAAGTATCCAAGTTTAATAGTGTGCATAGGCTTCAATGCTTCGTCCTGGTAGTGAAAGGGTCCTATCGATATCATCTGAGGCGTGTAGGCTTTTGGATTCATGGCTCGAAGTTTTCTTGGAACACGATAGATACAGAGCTCAGGCCCCAACGCAGCTTCTGATAATAATATCTCCAAGTCATCTGGTATACCAATGACTGAATGTTCTTTTCTGCTTCCACGTTTAACATCACTTGGAAGACTATTTTCTGCCATCCCTGCAAGTACCCAATTTGATGTTAATATACTGTTCATGCTAGTTTTTTCTTCTACACACTAATTCGTGGCATGCTCGTCCATCTGTCCACCATGGAAAACAAAAGCAAGAACTAAGTTTGATTGACCAGAAAGATTTACGAAAAGTAAATCGGAAGTGAATAACGGTTGAAAATTGAGGACAAAACTGTGTTCATAATCATAATTCAAGTCAAAATTTACTTTTCGAAATAGAACATTTCCAGTTTAGATCTTACAGAGAAGTAAACATAAACAGACAAAGAAGAAGAAGAGAAAAAGAGTATGAAAGAGTGCAAACCAAGATCGGAGCCAAGAAAATAACAAATATCGAACTTCTGCAAGTAATCCAAATGTGTGTGTTTTGGTAGGAATTACCTTCTATATACAGAGAGTGCATGTATATAAAATAGCAATTCAATTGTAAAATTTATCTGAAATGAAATCAGCGGATGTCATGCACGGTGATGCAATCTGCATGACACTGTAAATACAGAAAAGGATCGTCTTTCCATCCTTTTAATCATTATAATTATATTTTGAATATTTTAAACTTTAAAATATTTTGACTTGAAGGCAGAAGTTTGCATTGCAGAGGGAAATAGTAAGTGTGTTAGAAGGAAATCATTGAATTTCTGAAGATCAGTTTTGCTGTGTCGGCTGGATGTGTGTTTAAGCTGTGTCTACGTTTTAGTATTCGTTAGACGGTGATCGAGATGGGTGTAGCTGAACATTTCTGGCAATGATAGAATTAGTATATATTCAGTCTGATAGGGAAAATCTAGGTTTCCTTTTCTATCAAGTTGAAGTATTTTGTACTGTCCGCCATTGAAATGATGTTCTGAAGAAAGCCATTTCTGGCTTCAGGTTTTCAAGGAAAGAGATGTATATTCCAATCCATTCTCTGGAGGCGTTTTACCAGGTAATTAATTCGAACAACACATGACAAATCCATGGAACCGCCTTCATAATTACTGGAACAGTGGTGGAAGTAGTAATGTTTGAAGGGTCAATCAGTTGAAGAAAGACAAGTTAAATATCTCGAACAATACCAGAGTTGAATGTAGGTTCTCATGGCTTCATTTTGAGCCTTTGATAATGTAATAATATGCATTATTAAAATATAAATATTTAAATAAATAAATAATCTGAGAAACATGACATTTCAAAATATCTCCTATCTCATAAAAATAAATATATTAATTAATGGAGAAGAGAGTGATGTCCAAACAACTAATACACCCAATTACTCATCTAGTTCTATCAGCAGCAGTTGGCGTTAAATTAATAGCAAAAGGTACATCGAATTTACAGGCCAAAGAAGCATAAAATATTGAGTTTAAATTGAAGATTGGATCCGTCTACAGTAGATGTGTAAAGACTTGAATTCAGGTGAAAGAAATTGGAGCAAGCTAATGAACAAGTTTAGGTTTTGATGTTGGATTTTTTTTTGAATTTTTTTACTTTCAATTATTTATTTGAAAAATCTCTATCTTACTTGCTGATAAGCTGTGGCAATTAGTTGTTTTCACATCATGACAGGGTCAAATTTGCCGTCGTTTTCAGACTCTGTTGGCGAGAGCAACAGCAGCGGGCCGGTAACTTGTTTTTTTTCCTTCATGTCTTTTTCGTGCATGCAAGTTGTTTGATTATTTTTCATGCAGTGTTTGTATTTAGTTTTTGTGAAATTTTAGTATTTCGATTATGAGTGAGTAGAATATAATAATTAAAAAAAATACAAATCATGCTGCAATAGATTAGCTCATTCTTTCATCATGTTTGTGCTAAAATATGTATAATTTAGAGAAGGTGGAGTTGTTCTTAGCCTCATTTATCTTGTTGGGATTCGTAGAATAGAAGGGTAATCTACAGAGTATGTTGTTGTGGGATCATAGAAAGATGAGTTTGACATCCTTAGTTGATGCTATGATCATTTCAACAATTAACTCATTTCTGGTCATCACTTGGGTTTTATTAAGCATAGAGATGTACAAGTCAATCCAAACCCATTAATTAATATTCATTAAAAGCAAATAAAGAGGAGATTGGAACCCCTAGAATGTTACTATTAAAACATAATTTATTTAATTAGAACAGCAAAGCGTACACAAGGAAGAGAATTAATTCAAGGAAACATTTTCATGATAGAATAAATAGATTGCACCAGAGTGAGTAACAGCAGAATAGCAGCTGCTACTGTTCCTGTGCCTCTCCAGAGATTGGTGAAATACACGCTTTTCATTATGGCCACCGCTCTCCGCCATGTATTGTCGCAATGATTGTTTAGCGCCCTCACCGTATCATAGTAACATGCTCCACTTGCTGAAATTTCTGCGCATAGTTTGTTTACAAGATCTGCCACTGCTCCACTGCTTCCAAGCAAATTAACTACCACATCATTTTGAACAAGCACTTCCACGTCATGCTCTGTGTTGATCAGGAAATCCAGTACCCGGATGTAATCGCAAATGTAAGGGTGATTTGGGTGGTGACACTGTTCATAGGCCATCAAGTTCCTAAGAATGCGTTCTGCGTCATTCTGAGCTTGAAACCTTGGCATTTTCAGCTCCCCCCTGTTGAATCTCAGGTTCAATGGCCAGGCTTTTGGATCCACTCTCAACTTCACTCCTGCATCCTCCAACTTGCTAGCACTATATAAACTTTCCACTGTATCATCGCTTTTCTTCTGCAGAGGACGAGGGTATGCGCGAGCCTTTCTTATCAAATCAGTGAAATGCAGAGGTTTTTCTTTGGGATCTGATCGCACAAGTTCATCTTGGTTATCGTTTTTCTCACAAGATAAGCAAAAACAGTAACAACAGGAGAAGCAATCAAAGGACGAACAGCAGTACTTTCCATGATCTTCTTCAACCTTAGGAGGATCTAAGTAGTAAGATAAGTTCCATTTCACAAGGGGAAGAAAATCATCAGATTGGCCATTCGTCACGAATGTATACACATCTTCAAGTACAAAATAAGGCAGCTGATTTTCAAGCAATATGAGATCTTCCAGCAAAGCATGTTCCCTAGTTGGCTTGCCAAGTATATAATCATGCTTGTATGCTTCCTCCCGTCCGTGAAAACTTAGTTTCGCATTCTCTTTTCTTCTTAAGAAAAACTCTATGATAAACACCGAGTCTAATAGTATCATATTCCGAAACGGCTTACCGGATTCCTGGAATTTTTCGTCATAACAGTTGCGGATTTTTTCTTCTTGCTTTTCAATTAAATTCGCAAGCTCAGTCCATTTCGTACGAGTCCTTTGACAGAATCCTGCCAAGTATCTAAGTTTAGTAGCGTGCATAGGCATCAACGCTTTGTCCTGATGGTGAAAAGGTCCTATTGACATCATCCGTGGCGTATAGGCTTCTGGATTTATGGCTCGAAGTTTTCTCGGCACATGATAGATACAGAGCTCAGGCCCAAAAGCAGCTTCTGATAGTAGGTTCTCCAAGTCATCTGGTATGTCAATGACAGAGAGTTCTTTTCTGATTCCAAGTTCCACATCGCTCGGAAGTCCATTTTCTGCCATCCCTCCAGCTACCTAATTTGATATTAATATCAGCACAAGAATGTGTATGTGTATGTGCATGTGTGTGTGTGTATGCATATAAATAAGTAAACAAAAACATAATCAGAAGAAGAAAAACTAAAGAGCGCAAACCGTAATTGGTGTTGATAAAATAAACAAAAAGTGATGCAGTGGTTGAAAGCAATACCAAAAGACTGCGAGTGATCCAAATGTGTAGCTTTGGGTAAGAATTGGATGCAATTTTTCTGAACCCTCTTACCATCTTTATAAAAAAATCATTGCTTTAGCACATGAATGTCCAGATATTTTAACCTACAATTATTGCAATATGATGGGACGATACTTTTACATGAATTATAAAAGCAGGCAGCTTTTAAAAAGTATGCGACCAAGACAAAAACCATCACCAAACTTTTTCATCTAAATTATTACATCATCGTTTAGACATGCTAATCACAAACTAACTTCCAAAATATTTGTAATTAATCATAATCTCATTCATTAATGATTTCTCACAGACGATATTTTGGGTGATGCAATCTGCATGACACTCTGAAAAATAATAACTCTCCTTGCTGCCTATTTCAAAGCCAGTGTTCTTGACGTAGAGGTATAGTTAGCCGGTGGAGCCAGCCCGCCTCATAACGCCAGACAAAGGAATGTCAAAGAAATTACGTTCGACAATGGGCTTTCTGGAATTGCCATTGTCCTGGAAACTCTGCACTTTCCATGTCAAGTCCTCTGAAACTCTTCCGATGGCTTTTCAGGTTGAGCATTATCATCTTTATTTTGATCGGACTCTTGACTTGGGGATGCCACAGTTATGTCTGAATAACGGCCAGTAGAACATGCATGTATTCCTTTATGGGTCACTTCAAACATCGGTGGATCCCCTGATCGTTGAACTTGTTTGGTGGCCAAACAGCCTTGAGTTATATAATGAGCGCATATAAAATAACTTCTGCATCAGCATAATTAAACATGTTAACTGATAAGAGTGAGACTTAGGTTCGATACTTTTTTGCTTTTGGTAATGATATCACTTGTACTAATCATATCATAACAAGTATGGTAGATTACTTGTTTAGCCATATTCTTCACAAGTATGGTTATATGTAGAAGTTATTATTAGACTGCAGAAATGTACTTAACAGTAGTAGACTTTATAGCTATGTTTTTGTATCTTTCTGCTGATATACATATATGCAGCTAAGATCAATGAAATGATCATCCTTTTCTCTCATTTTTCACTCCAAAAACTAAACATTAACATTACTTTTTTTGTCAGACTAGAATCCAAGACTTTAAACTTGGCTAACATTGGATATTCAGCTCCAAGAATATCTTTCACGTCATGTATGCTCCAGCTAACCATCATCCTGTAGCCCTTCCAAGTCTGGTGTTGAACCAACCTTCAGTTGTTCAGTCCTTGATGATATTGCTTGATAGTGTTTTCTGCAATATGCAGTTTCAAGATTTAATGATATCCAAAACAATTTTCAAGTACACGAGAAAAAAATTAATAAATCAAAGTTCGGCTACAATGCTATATAGGCATCTGGACATAACCTCTTCTTTCGAACATCCGCAGGTAGTCTGTCGTCAAAGTCTCGATCTGAGAAATCAACCAATGGGTTGCTATTAGCAAAAGAATGTTCTGATTCCATTTGATTGTTTGTGGGATTAGTGTCAATCGCAGAAAGTGCTTTATTGTAGGAAAAAATTATCCCGTCAACAAGAACTTGATGCGTTTCTGGGGAATTAAAATGATTCCTTAACTGCACTGCTAGCTCCTTTCCTCGGATCAGCTCATGCACAATAGACTTTTACTCATAACAAAACATCAGCCTTTTTCCATTCAGAAAAAAAAGGGATGGAAAAACTAACAGCTAACTATATAGCTTTCAAATCGGGCGTGCAATCTGCGAATACCATCGAGTTTCAGAGAATATAAATGGCAAATCGCAGACTGATCTGACAAGAAACTCTTGATATGGTAGGTGTACCTTTATGAAGTTGATGATATTAGAAGCTTGTCTGCCAAAGTGTGTATTGATAATCGTTAATAATTATAATTCATCGAGCGGATAAGTAGACGCAGAGCACTTATCCGTGCAGCGGCGACAGATAAGTTTACAGGTAGCGCAAGGACCACGAGCAACAGCAGAAGCAAAGGAACACCACTAGAGTGAGAAAGGGAAGGTGCAAGAGGAGATGATTTCAGAGGCGAACAAAGACTTGCTGAAGACTGAGAGTGAGTTGATGATAATGATAAACATGAAGAAGTAGTAGTAGAAGGATTTGAGTAATTTGAAATTGGCACTGCGGACGGAAATAAAAAGGTGTTAAAGTCTTTGTCTTTCATCATTACTGGAGAATACAGAGATTATCTGGTGATGATCAATAGTGCGAAAAAGGAACTTACGTACACAGCTACCGGCGCCTGGGTAAAGATTTCGCATACTGTATCCCGCAAGTAGCATCGAATGACGCGGAAGATTGCAAGAAAATTCCTGGCGTTTCATGTTCCATGGCTTTAGATCTGTTAGAATCTATCGTGGATCTGAATCCGTAAAAGCCTATCAGATTTTATTTATATCTGAATTTTCAATCAGAATTAGAGATACAGAAGAAGGTATTCATTATTATCAATTTTTCCGTAGAATATTGAATGACGATTGCTGGGCCTGGCATTTCTCCAAGGACGGGGACTATTCGATCAATTCGGCTTGCTACTACGCTGCTTCGCCGTTATACTGACTCGATGTTTCCGATGCCACTCGAGGAGAACGGTACAAAGAGTGGAACATCCAGCTCCCTCAGAAAATATGCAGCTTTTTATGGAGGGTGGGTTGGCGACATCATTCTTGATGGTTGGTAAGAATGTAATTTTGATGGAGCTGTATTTCGCCAAGATACTACGGTGGGTTTTCGGGGCTGTGCTTTGTAATCCTGAGGGTCCTTTCCTTCAAGATATATCGGATTTTATGCATGGAAAGCTTATCTGCTTAGCTTCTGTGTTTTTGTTGGATGTTACTTCTAACGATCTTTAATAATATATTTGCTTATCTTTTAGAGAAAATGTGCACGACTGGCGAAAGTAATTAGTAATTAGTTGATGACAATTGTGAAGTACGCAGATGTCTTCCATTTTCAATTTTGAATTCCTTTTACTTGCTGTTGGAACTTATAAGAACTAAAACCATACTAAAAGATCATTTATCCCATATACCTTTTCTATGAATTTTATATTGGATTCATTTATGAGTTATTGGATTTTCTCATTGCTGCCTATTCCAGAGCCAGTATGAGGCTCTGGTGACGTAGAGATATAGTTAGTCGATGGACCGGCCTGCGACATAACACCTGAAGAAGGGATACCGAAGAAATCATGTTCAAACATGGGCTTTCTGGAACTGCCATTCTCCTCGATTTCTTTTATCCCTGGAAAGGAAAATGATATAAATCTGTCCTCTGCAGTTTCCATTTGAAGATGTTCAAAAGATAATAACTCTTTCGGTGGATTTTCAAGTTGAGCATCATCTTTGTTTTGATCGGACTCGTGACTTTGGTATGCCATAGCTGTGCCTGAAGAAGGGGCAGTGGAACATTTATGTTTTCCTCTATAGATCACTTCAAAAATGGTTGGATCCTCGTCTGTTCTTTGAACTTGTTTGGTGGCCAAACAGCCTTCAGAGTAACGATTTATGCATCTATAATAAGACCTGCATCAGCAAAATTAAACAGGTCAGATAGATATTAACTTTTTTTCCTAAGAGTAAAATCCAGGAATCTAAGTTCAGCTGACCGTGGATATTTGGCTCCAAGAATATCCTTTTGTCCATATTTTCTCCAGTTATAACCGTCGTCAAGATATGACCATTCCAGATCTGATTTTGAAGTAAGCTTCACTACTACAGTCCATGATGATGGTGTTTCATGGTGTTTTCTGCAATATCCAGTGACGCCCAGTTCCAGGTAAGATTATAATACTTAATAAATCCAAGTTAAAATGCTATACATATGCCTCATAACATGAATTTAATTACCTCTTCTTGCCTACATCCACGAGTGGTTGATAGTCGAAACTTGATCCAACAATTGAGTTGCTATTAGCAAAAGAATGTTCCGATTTTGATCGACCATTGGTACGATTGGTTTCAATAGAAGAAGTCCAATCTAGCATAGAAAGTGCTTTCTCATAGGACCAAAGTATCTTGTCAACAAGACTTTCATGCGTTTCAGGGGAACTAAGATGATGCCTTAATTGCACTGTTAGCTCCTTCCCAAGAGTCAGCTCATTCACAATATCCTCTTGTTCCTAACCAATCATCAGCCTTTTCCAGTTAGGAGGGAAAAACAAAAAGGAGATAAAGCTAAATAAAACCTAGGAGAAGCCACATCCAATACGGGGGGCAAAACATTTGGGTTATGCAGGACACAAAAGAGTTGAAGATTAACAAGCATTGAACTAGTTATAGAGCTTTCAACTCGGGCCTGCAATCTGAGAATACCCGCAGAGAACATTAATTAGGTGTGGGCAGATTAATCTGAAAAGAAACTCTTTGATACAGGACAAGTGGTAGTGTGGTAGTTGTACCTTTATGAAGTTCATGAAAGTGGAAGCTCGTCCTCCAAAGAGTCGGTCAACGAGTGTTAATAATGCTGATTCATCAAGCGGATAAGCATATGTATAACACTTTTCGGTGCATTGGCGGCCAAGAAGTTTACAGGCAGCACAAGGACCACGGGCAGCAACAGAAGCAGATGATGGAACCAAACTAGAACAAGAAACAGAAGGTGCACGAAGAGATAATTCCAGAGGCGAATTAAGGCTTGCTGAAGACTGAGAACTAGAAGTTGCAAGAGGAGATGATTTCAGAGGCGAATTAAGGCTTGCTGAAGACTGAGAAGTACATGGCAATGTTGATGGTAATGATAAAGATGAAGAAGAAGAAGAAGAAGGATTTGAATAATTTGAAACTGCAGATCGAAATAAAAAGGGGTCAAAATCTCTGTGTTTCACCATAGCTGGAAAATACGGAGATGTTAACCGGTAATCATCAATGACGCGAGAAGGGAGCTTAAGAAGACAGAGCTGGTGGTGAGTAATCGGTGCCATCAAATGCGCGGAAGGTTGCAGGAAAATTCTCGGAATGAGTGCTCTTCCTTTCAAGAAATTCTTAGGTTAATAATATAATTAATAATATAATCGGGTTCATTATCTAGGATTATTGATTTATTAATAATATAATGATTCATATCAATTTTAATTAAATATGAAATATTTATTAATTATTATTTATATATTAATAATTAATAATAATTATATATAATCAATAAATACTTTACAATTAATAAAAATTGACATGTATGATTGTAGCGAAAAGAAAGGGATAAGTTGCATTTTCACCACTAAAATTTGGGGCCAGGATCAGAAAAGCCCTTGATCTATTTTTTGGATCCATCTCTCTTTTTTTTAATATGAATTTACATCAAAATTCATACACTCACGACCCATAAATATCTCTATCTCGCAAATTAGAACCCCAAAACCTTCAATGGTTGCACAAACCATACTACTGCAAGTATCAAAAGTCTATTATATTTTTTATGGATTAGGGTGAATTACTTGACATATTTGATCTTGAAGCTATTAAAAAAGAAAAAAACAGCTTTGTATTGGTATAAAATTAGATAAATCAGTTATGTATGTAGAGGTACCAAATTTATAAATTCATAGAAATTTAAAAAAAGAAAAAAGCAAAAATCGTTCATGAAGATAGCACATGTGTCCCATTATTTAACAAAAAATGGTTAAACAGGAGTTTTTTTTATGCAAGTTACCTGACACTTCATGTGCCCCTTCACATACAGATTTTGGATCCATCTGATATGGTTCACCCAACTGTTTTGTTTCTAGTCATCCTTCAACTCAAAAGTTTAGACTTGCCAACTCTCTCATCTTCCATCTTAATCATTCTTTTTTATTTTACTAACAAGGATTCACGTACATGATTTACATGCATAATTAACTCTAAACACTTTACACTCCTCATCTCTCTGAAAAATAAAGAAAATCCTAGCACTCAATCAAATAATTCATGGTTTTCTAGAGGGAAACTTGCATCAAAATCCACACTTTCCCAGTCTTCCATTGATGAATTGGTAACCGGAGTTGTTGTCGTATTGTAGTGGCATGGTGACACCGAGAAATAGTTAAACTCTGATTTGTTTGTTGGAGATGTAAGACTACCCAATAAATGATCGCTTTCTTCGATCATGGACTCTTTGAAGATATAACTTTCCTCGTCTTCATTTCCTAGGTATAATGGCATTTCAGGAAATGGAAACGATGTGAAAATGTTCTCGCTTTTAATCCCATCTCTTTGGTTCAAAGCTAACTCCTTTGACGGGTTCGGTTTTGGCTTTGACTTTGGCTTTGGCTTTGGCTTTGGCTTGTCTTCATGTTGTTCTTGCAGACAATTCTCCCCATTTTGGTCTGACGACTTGTCGATTAGAGACGCTAAATTACGAGAAGAATGGAAACATGTATGTTCTCCTTTATACGTCACTTCCAAAATTGTGGGGTCTCGATCTGATCTTTGAACCAGTTTTGTGGCTGAACAACCTTGCGAGGGACGATGGGTGCATCTATAATAACATCTGCAAGATCAAAATAATCTTCTTCGTGAGACTCGAGTTCAGAGATTATGTACTACTACTGATGCACGTGTCTGTATTGCACGCTTATGAAAATGGGTCCTGAATGCATAGATAGGTTAAATTAATCCACTAAATGAGAGTGGACCCTTGTTATCGAACTCTGGGAGTTGGATATTTTGAGGTATGCTGATCCTCGAGGGAAATCGCCCGAGATGAGAATCGGACTGTTGAGTGGTGAATCTCGTGGCAAAAATAAAGAATCGGCAAAAATAAAGACAGTAACGAAGGACATAGTTGGCAGTGTGATATTAAAGTTGGACCTGCTTTTGATCAGAACCAATAAACTCGTTTGCTTTAAAGCTGCAACTGGGTAAGTTCCAGTACCGTTTGGTAAACTGCGATTCATATCTGAAAAGGAGCAGTAAAATAATATTTTCTTGCTTTCTAGTGGGTATTCTAGCATTGCCAAAACCAATGATTGATGAGATTTTATTGGCAAAATCCCAAACTCTTAAGGTAAAAAAAGCTGCATTATTGATGAAGTATTTTTCGTTTTTTTGTCAAATCATGAAAATGTGAAGATCTGAGAGTCCAAAACAAATAATAGAAGAAAGAATAACTTCACCTTGGAAATTTAGCTCCAAGAATATCCTTTTGGCCGTATTTTCTCCAGCTATAACCATCACCAGCTGGCCCTTCCATGCCCGTTCCGGAACAAATTCTCACTTGCTTAGTCCATCTTGGTTGCATTTTTCTGCAACATTCCAACAAATACAAATAAACCCAGTTACATGCCAGACCAGAATCGGTCAAAAAACAAAAGCATCAGAATTTGCAGTTAATTACCGCTTCTTGTAAATCTTTGGTTGACACTGATTCTTGCAGTCTTGATCAAAGACCTCGCTTCTAGGACTACTGATAACGTAAGAGGATGGTGATTCGACTGTACTGGCTGTGGGTTTAGTTTCAAAAGTACAAGGACCCGAATTTAGAATTGAAAGAACTTTATCGTAAGATGAAATTATCTGCTCAACGAGAATTTGAAGCATTTCAGGCGATGATATGGAATTTAGATTGTTTCTTAGCTTCTCTACCATCTCCTTCCCTTGGATTAGCTCACCCACAAGAGTCTTTTCCTGCCAATCCATAACCTTCTCCATTGATCAAATGTGGCAAAGAAAACAACACAAGTGGGAAGAACTAAAAAAATAACAGAAAAAAAAATTGAAGACAGCCCTCCATGAAGGTCTGAAACTGGGTTGATCAGCGAGAGAGATTCATGGGCAAGTGGGTATCTAAAGAATGTAAGAGCAGAGAAATGACGGTAACCCAAAATGATAGTATGTAGTATGTATGGTGGAACGTGGGCAAGTGGGGAGACATATAAATCCTCGAAATAAATTCAATTTAAAAATGAAAAAGCTGTTTGATCGGAAGATAGAGAGAGAAAGCGAGAGACTTTTCTTAGTTGGGAAGTTGTGCGGAAGAACACGCTGAAAAATGTGGAAATATTTCTCTTTTCTTTTTGTTAACTATTTTTATTATTTTAATCTAATTTCTTATTATACATCTTCATATTATATATATTTATTAAATTAATAAGTTTATCTAATTATGGATTAAATGATTATTGTATCATACTATATATTCTTATAACAAATACTATAAAAATAAAAATAAATTTCATTATCATAAAAATTTCATAATAAAATTCAAATTTTCTTATAATAAATCCTATAGAAATAAAAAAAAATGTCATTATCATAAAAATGTCAAAATAAAATTCAAATTTTCTTATAATAAATACTATAAAGATAAAGAAAATGTCATTGTCATAAAAATTTCATAATAAAATTCAAATTCCTTTTAGACAATGGAAAAAGATAAAATTTTAATGATATATATTATTATTTTATTTGTTTTCACACTTGAAAAAATAACACAAAATTCATATAATTATTTATTCTAAAATTATATATTAAAGTTCAAGCTTGTGAAATTAAACCAAAAATATACAAATTTAAGCAATGAATATAATTCTTTAATACAATTTTCTTTTGAATTTTCATAGCTTAAGTCCTATAAAGCTTATATATATATATATATATATATATATATATATAAATCAATTTAATAAATATTTTGATTATGAAAAATGTAATTTTGGGTATGTTATTATTTTAAAGCATCGGTGACAACGTGGAAGAGGGATGGAATATTCCTGTAGGTCTCCTCTTTCCCATTCAATCTCTGACTTTCTGCCCGCAACAAACTCCATTTTACTCTCTTCCAAATAGAATTTTAAATAAGTGAATTCCTTTATCTAAATTCATTATATAATATTATATAATAAATTAATAATTCAAATATTTATTCATTATTATTTATATATTAATAATTAATAATAATTATAGATTAATTAATATAAAATTAATAAATATTTAATATCTAATAAAAAATTAATATATATCATTATATTATTAATAAATTTATAATATTATATCATAAATTAATAGGATAAAACTGATAACAGCCGATGATTTCTTTCTAATAAAATCTCCTGAAACCTCAGACATCATCGTCTTGAACCGTTGCTTACGTTGGCCGGCTTATGTGACCCCCCTCACACGTTTACACGCTTGATGTTCTTCTAGTAATATTAATTTATTTTCTTATATTTATCTTTTTATTTTTAAATAAATATAATAAATATTTGTTAATTTTGCTTTTTATGTATATGATAACTATTATGATAATTGCATGCACCTTTTATCCTGGTCCTGTACAAAACTAAAGAAAACATTAATGATTTATAGATTTTGTATTTCCACTTTTATAAATTTTAATATTAGTGTATTGTTTTTTCATTTTGATTATATATATTTTATCCTATGGAAAATATATAAATGAAATTAAATATGAAGTGTGTATAGAGCAAATTATAGAATCATATTTAGGCTCAGTGGTAAGGGTTTGGAACGGATGGTACTAGGTTGCGGGTTCGAATGGTGGAGGAGCAACTTGGTTTGTAAGTCCCTATGGGGAAGGGAGGAGCAACAAGGTTTGTAAGCCCTGCTGGACTTTACATCGGGAGCCAATACTCGCACTTGTTGACTGAGATCAGATCCGAATTTACTCATTTATGGTCCTTGGGGTTGGATCATAGGTCCAGGATTAAGGGAGCTTAAGCACCGACACCTGGATTACCAAAAAAAAGATATTAAAATTCTAATTTCTTTAATAAAAAGATAATTTCAGAAAGACTGGATCAATTTTCGTTGAATTAATTGAATCGGTCGTTAAATTCGTGCGGTCACTGTTGGGGAGCTCTATTTTTCCACAAGCCTACATCTACTACATACGAACATAGGATTTGGATTTCGCATGTAAGTATCAGTTTGCAATGATTTTGTCTGAAAATCATAACCAATTTCAATCTCAGTATATTATATTTTCATTTTTATTATATTAATTTATATAGTTATAAATTTAATAAGAAGTGATATGTTGATAATTTATGGGAAATTATTTAGTTGAATTATTAGAACTGATGAAATTGATAAATTATTTTATAATATGATAATTGAATAATTATTGTTGTTCAATATAAATACAAAAATTAAGAATAATCTAAGTTTTATTTAATTTAAAATCATAAACATCATGGATTAAATTTATTATATATAATAATTATTTAATGATATCCATTCATGTAGATTTGGATATGTTAGATTAAGTATAATTAATATAAATAAGGGTGTATGAATGCGAGAGTGAGTGCGGCGGAGGACAAAAACGACGCAGTTTCTACTTCAAGTAATAATATTATATTCGGCGTGTGAAATACGTGAGAGATGATATAAGTGGGGAATGTTCCATGAAACTACCTTCGCATTCCCTCAAAATCCCATACAAAATTCTAATCAAATTAAAACCTATCTTTTTCCTTCTTCTTCTTCTTCTTCTCTCTCGTTTTCCTTCTTTCTAGATCAATACTACAAACCGCGTGCTTTTCCGCTGTGGTTTTTCTCTACCTCCCCCTTCCTTACTTACGTCCACAAAGTCAATACTTCGGTTATTACCATTCTTTCATCCTAAGACAGACCTGATCACGACTTACTTTTTTAAAACATTAACCCTTTCTTGATTTAAGATATTTAAATTTAACATTTAATTTAATTTTTAAAATTATATCGTAATATTTATTCACATGTACCGACTTTAAAATATTAATCAATTATATTATATTATTCAACTTTATAATATTTTTTTATTATCATATTCAATAGAATTTATAACTAAACATAAAATTTTAAAAATCATTATTAAAAAATATAACCATAAAATTCTAAAAAAAATTTTAAAATTATTTCTTTTATTATAATTACACTTACTCATTCCATTATCATTATATTATATTATATAGATAATAAACTTTTCTCGAATCTTAGAAGTATTATAAACACAATATTTTAATAGTCAAATATATAAAAAAATTATGAAATTATCTTACCGTAATCATTATTTTAATCTTATATTATTTAAAATTATTTATATGAATTATTTTAGATCATAATTTTATCCAAATTAAATAACATTAGATTCAACATATTATCACTTTTCAAATAAATTTAAATAATAATTTTTATTTTTTCAAATAATAATCATAAATAATTATATTATTATAAAACAGACTTTTTTTCCGAAATGGCAGTAATTGGGAGAAAGGGCCATATGAAATCAAATGAGTATGGAATTTGTTTGGATGACATCCGACTATCCACTTTGAACGTTTAACACAATTTATCATACGCTGTCGTTTTATGTGGAAGCTACAGCTCCCACATCATTGCTTCTTTCTGGCACTATTATTACTATTAAACCATATCAAATTTACCATTTATTTTTTGATAAATTATTCAAAATCATAATTAAATTTAATTTCAATTCAATAATAAAATAAAATTAATTAAATTTAAACATAACTTGAATTAAAAATATTTTCTTCGAACCATATAAGAACTATGATCAATTCTCAAAGTTTATCATTTCAAATATTAATATGTGCTTTCTAGAATCAGATTTTTTCAAATATGTGAAAACTAATTAAACTTTTATTAAAATATCATATTTTTTGAATTTTTTTAAAATAATATTTTTTAAAAAAAATTTTTCAAAAATAACACTCTAAAAATTTCCCATAATTATAAAAAATTATTTAAAGCTTATATTCATTATTTTTGAAAATATCTGAAAAAACAGTTATTTAGATGTAAAGTAAAATCTATTGGGCTTATAATTATCGAGGTCCTGGCCCATGAAGTTGATAATAGTATATATTAACATTTTTTACAAAATAAATATCATCCTAAAATAGGAAAAATGATTTTTGGATATTACCGAAATATTTTTTTTTAAAAATAAAAAGTGTAATTGAATGGTTTACCCTTATTTTCATGCTGATAAAAAAAATATTTGATCTATTATAGTTTTATGGGCTGGGCCGATTAAGCGGGTTGTTAAATATGGGTCGAGCGGTGGATCATCCGTGTACTAAAACGCACCGTTTAGCGTATCATAAAATCATCATCATCATTGTCACCAAACAAAACAACTACTCTTTTGAGGGAAAAGCAATACCGAAAACCCCATTTCTTTTGACATCTCACCTGAAAAAACACCCTCCAGTATCCTGCTAGCTTCTGATTTCGCCATGGCGTTTCCGTATATGGAAGCTGTTCTAGGTCAGCTCATTTTTCGTCTTTTTAATGGACTTCTTTGTACGGCTCTTCTTTTTTCCCTGAGTTTTTGTAAATCGGTTTACCATGGATTGTCACCGGATAATGTTTAGATTGCGCCCGACATTTTGGTTTCTAATCTGGTTAAATTTCTGATTTTCTAACGTTTTTAATAATTTTTTTTGCTGGTTTCTGAACGTTAGCATCAAGTTCTTTATTTCGATGAGTAATAGGAGGTTGTTTATGGATGCAAATAAGTCCTCTGTGTGGCTGTCAGCTAAACTTAGATAAAATAATTCACTTTTGAAGCTAGATTTTTTTTTTGTTTCGTTGTTGACCTAAGGTTTTAAAAAGAATGTGCTTGATGTTAAGATATGGTCTTTTCCTTTTCTTTTACATGGATATTTCCTTCTTCCTCTACCTGCAGTGCCAAATGGAAGGAAAGGGAAAAAAAAAAAACTCGCACGTGTTTTATGAACAAATTTATTACTTCATCTGAAAAAAGTCATAAAAATGCGCATACAAGGAAGGCTTACATGTTATTGTGATTGCAAAAGAATAAATTGCTTTTGACACTAGGTAAAGGGCACCTGCCTCAATACCAAAATCCTAAATTTTGGAAATTTATTTCCACATTTGCATCATTTATTATCGTTGTCTTCATCAACCTTCCTTGATTTTTTAGCATGTGGTTGATTATTTATGGGCAATGAAGCTTTACGATCGTCGCTTGTCTTCTCCACTTGTCAGGTTTTATGATTCTGATGTACATTTTTGAAACATATTTGGATGTGCGGCAACATCGTGCACTGAAATTGCCAAATCTTCCTAAAACTTTGGAGGGAGTGATAAGCCAGGAAAAATTTAAAAAATCAAGAGCTTATAGTCTTGACAAAAGGTTTTTCTTTTGCTGCCTACCACTCTCTGTTGCTCACCACTGTTTTTAGCTGCTAGTTGTTTAGCATTCCCCTGTTTCAGTTTCATTAATATCTCTGTTGTTCTTCTTTCACGTTTCAGCGATTTCAATTTTGTTCATGAATTTGTCACTATACTTCTGGACTCCGCCATTTTATATTTTGGAATCCTGCCTTGGTTCTGGAAGGTAGATCAAGTTGATTAAATATTAGTATGTTACTGAAGCCTTGCATTTTAGTTGAATTGATGCTATCTCACTTCTTTATGAATTGCAGAAGTCTGGAAACTTTCTGCTTTTGGTTGGCCTCAATGCTGAAAATGAAATACTACACACCCTTGCTTTTTTGGCTGGTGTTATGATATGGTCACAGGTAAGTACAAGATGTGTATATATTTTTTTCCTATTGTCTTGGTTGATAACCTCAATTGGTTGTAATTTTTAAATATGATCATGCAGATCACTGATTTGCCATTCTCTCTCTATTCAACCTTTGTGATCGAGGCTCGTCATGGTTTCAATAAAGTTTGTATCCACTTGCCTTTCTCATTTTCACTTTTGTTTAACTACATTGCAGCTTCTTTATGTTTGTATATTAGACGGTTTGTGCTAATTATCTTACCTTCTTTTCAATTCAATTTTTATCTTGTTTTGAACATATTTTATAATTTTCTTTTATCTGGTTTACAGCAAACTATATGGTTATTCTTGAGGGATTTGATTAAAGGAATTTGCCTTGCTATTGTACTTGGCCCACCAATTGTTGCTGCAATCATTTTAATAGTTCAGGTATATAATATGCTTGCACTAAGTAAAAGCCAACTTGGTGCAGCATTGGATTGGAATGATTGAATTTTTTACTTCAAACATTTGTTTTGAAGCCATAATTTTTAGTTGTTTTAAGCATCTATTAGAAATTTTGTTTCCTCATTTGTGGAAGCATCTCATAATGATGACTTTTGTTTGCATGGTTGCAGAAAGGAGGTCCTTACTTGGCCATCTATCTTTGGGGATTCATGTTTGTTCTATCCCTTGTGATGATGACGATCTATCCAATTTTGATTGCTCCTCTTTTTAATAAGTTCACTCCTGTGAGTTTCTTTAATTCTTTCCATGATTTAAGGCATTTGAGCCTATTTTACATCTGGTTTACTTTTCTTAGCTCTCCTGTTTTTATTTTTTTCCCAAATTTTTGTGACATGTAGCTTCCAGAAGGAGAGCTCAGATCAAAAATTGAGGCACTTGCTTCCTCCCTCAAGTTCCCTTTAAAGAAGTTGTTTGTTGTTGATGGATCTACGCGGTCAAGCCACAGCAATGTGAGGACTCGACTTTTGTATGGGTGCTTGTGAATATATTTCACATAAAAGAGTTTGTGGTTATATGGGTTCTCTATGCTTGTATGTTTCTCTTTTTTCTTTTTTAAGGAGTGGGGGTTGGTGGTATGATGCAATAGATAAAGTTTTGAACTTTAGCACACTGCCTTTTCATGGCTTGTCTTTTGATGCAATATATGACAATGGATGCATGCTTTGTTGTTTAGCGCTATCTAACATTATATATTATTTAACACTATTTTTGCTATGTGATATTCATAGTGGCTGTTGTGTTTAATGTACAGGCATATATGTATGGCTTCTTTAAGAACAAGCGAATAGTGCTTTATGACACATTGATTCAGCAGGTGAGTTGGCATTTTTTAGATATCCTTTTTTGTATTGCATTAGATGTGCATCTGGTTGAGGCTCTTATTGAAAACTTGGTGATGTATTGTCTTGAATTAAGAGTTCAAGCGTATAGCTTCAGTATATGTCATTTGTTTGACCTTTTTTTGGCAGTTTTTAGTTCTGAGGTACAGCAGTGTTTTATTATCATTTTATTTATTTTGCATCCTCGTGAGATCCAGTATTGAGAACAGTTTTCTCTAAATATGAATAAACCATCATGGTTGCTTGAATTTTTGACATGATTGTTGAGATTGGACTGTGTTTTTCCTCATAATATTTTGTTCTAATATAGTTAACATATTGCAGTGCAAAAATGATGAGGAAATTGTCGCTGTTATTGCCCATGAGCTGGGGCATTGGAAACTTAACCATACAATGTACTCATTTGTTGCTGTGCAGGTAACTTGCTAAAGTTCTCAAGATTTTGTTTTGTTCATTGCGATTTATAGTTCATTGATTAGTTCTCTTATTGGCTCATTATACTGATAATTTGTGCTGGAATCTGAAAAGGAATTAATTAGACTGTCCTCTAAGAACTTTTAGAAGAGCTCAAAGATAACTCTGGCAGTCTATGAATAATGTGATTAAATATTCGCAGATAACTTTTTTATGAGCAGTAGGATATTTTATGCTCATCTCAATCTCCTTTTCCAAGGATGGTTTGAGATGTTTAGGCGGGGAGTCATTTACTTTCCCAAAGTTATCATTAAAACAGGAATTAAGAACAAGTGGGAAAACTTTAAGTATTAACTGGTGTGAGTTTCAGGTTTGCAAGCAAGAAACGAACTCTTGTATAAATAATGGGTGGTTGCTTTACAAGCACATTAGCATTTTGGAGGCATTACACTATTGTGGACTTTTAACTGCTCTCCTGCAATTCCTTTGTCTTTGTAATCTCCCATTACGGATTTGATAAAATGATTTGAGGCAGGAAAGAAACATAAAAAGATGTGTGCCTTTATGATGCTAATGAATGAGCCCTTCTTGGTGTTTGACTCAATGGAAGGAATAGCTAATGCCAATGAGTGTCGCATGACGATGTAATTAGAAAAAGAAGATGACATGTGACTTATTTCAGTTTCTAAATTGTTTTGCTTTGATGCAGATCCTTACATTTTTGCAATTTGGGGGATATACTCTAGTGAGAAACTCAACTGATCTGTTTCGAAGTTTTGGGTTTGATACCCAACCAGTACTCATTGGACTGATAATTTTCCAGGTAAGGGTTTTTGTTTATTTTAATCAATGGAACAGCTACAAGAAAAAAATGATATGTCTGGGTTGGGGACCGTCACACTCATGTTTGTGAACTCGTACATTCATATATGGATGGCATTGTTTACCTGTAAAAGTTCTGTTAGCTGAATAACATGTTATGTGATGATGTTGTTCTCAGCATACTGTAATACCTCTCCAACATTTGGTCAGCTTTGGTCTGAATCTTGTTAGCCGCTCATTTGAGTTTCAGGTACAGTGTTTCTGCTAAAAACATATAAATTGTGTATTACCCACATACACTTGGTCTGAAATATAGTACTTCTTCAATGCAGGCTGATGCCTTCGCTAAGAAGCTTGGTTATTCCTCTGCTCTTCGTGCTGGCCTCGTGAAGCTGCAGGTGATGTTTCTTTTGTTTGTTTCATGTTCCTTGAAATGCTTGCAGTATCCAAAATATAAGCGCTATTGTCACAAGAGTTCTGCAATCCCTTTTTTTTCGGTAGTTCCTTGATTTAGGTGAAATTTATGTTCTATCATAGTTTTTAAATTTAAAACAAAGTTGCTGATTTTGTTTTGGGCTGTGGAGTTCTTTGATATTTTGGATTTGCGTTACTTAGCAGCAAATTAACTTATTCTGCAGGAAGAAAATTTGTCAGCAATGAATACAGATCCTTGGTATTCTGCATATCACTATTCTCATCCTCCTCTCGTTGAAAGACTTGCTGCGCTTGATGAACCTGATAAGAAGACAGACTGATCTTGGCAAAGAAATTGCATGTGGGTAGCTGATAATTTTCCTCTGTTCCAGTTCGACTTGACAAATAGTATAATAGTCAGAATCAGCCATTGTGATATAATTATTACGAGTCCTGTTGGAAGTTTAACATTTCTATAGTTCATGTAACACTTCGCGTCAAAATCTCCAGTTTACAGGTGAGATTCAAACGGGATTGAGCAAAAAAAAAAGGGAAAGGAAAAAGAAAAAATGACGAACACGGAACAGGAAACAGAGGCGTAGTTAGGTATCTTATGCTTGCATGAGCTTAAGGGTTTCAGGACCTTAATTAGTTTTCGCCACCTGTTAACTTGGATTTTGTTGTTGGTCTTGAAGATGATTTAGCTAACTCTCCTTTTAATTGATATGTTATTAATTGCTGGCTGTTGATGCTAAACTAGGCTCTTCCTCATGTCTTGGAGATGTTCCTTCCCTTCAAGGGAGGGAAATCCAGTCATCAGGTATGAGGGCATCCATTCTTGATGCTTTCTCAAGCCCTGTGACAGAAGTCAAGTTGCATGCCTTTTTTTTTTTTTTATAGCAGATATGCTCATAAGCCATTGCATATAAAATCCAGATTCTATTGCATCAGTTATCCGAAATGGCTTCAATCCAGCCCAGTAAGTTCATTGGGTTTTGACGCGCGTATGTGAAGAGAAAGCAAGGACTTTCTTTTCTTTTGCTTTAACTTCCTTTGCTGTTTTTTTTCTTTCCTTTCCATCCTTCATATCAAATTAGAAGCATAAACAAAAAAGAACAAATAGGAAACGGGTGCTTGCAAAAGTATGAAGAAAAGCACAAATCTTTTATAAATTCCATGGGAGGGGGATCGTGGTGTCTACTCAACTCATAGGAGGCATTCCACCGTTTGTGTTAATTTAATCAACTATTCCCTTTTGTTAGTTTGTCCGGACACAATCAATATTAAAAATGCCCATTTGAAAAAGATTCTTTAAAGATCACGTAGCAATCAATCAGCAACATGAGCTTGTATGGTATATGGTAAGGTAAGGCTAACACAATCACGAGCTACAAATTCTCATTATTAAGTAAAGAAAAGCGAAGACTTTCCCACCATTATTGCTTAAGGTCCTACATCGATGCCCTTCAGTCGCCCTACACATGATGATTATTGGATGCATTGTGTAGTTTATCTTCGTTGGCATAGCTTTTTTTTTTAAAAAAAAAAATTTTAAATGTAGTGTTAATGATACCTTAATCAATCACTTAACCCACAGAAAACGATCGCTAATCTTTTGCTCACTATTAACTCACACCACGACGTCTTACCCTTAAATCACTCTCAATAATTTATCTTCTGTATGAACTTTCTCTCCTCCATATCTTCACCTTAATCCCTTGCATCCAACCTCTTGGTTAATACAGTTTCAAGTGGTAATTGGGTTCACCTGCCATCCTTTCTGTATGCATGAAAATCATATGGTTTCACATGCATGGATTCTTATTTCGGACAAATACTAAACCACGCCATAATTATATTTCCAAAAGCAATGGAATTTTGATACTTGGAACTTTCAAACACCATACCCATAATGGGGAAAAATCAGAAAATATCATCAAGATTCAATCTAAACGAATAGTGTCTAATACAAAAGAAGAAGATGATAAGATTGAGAGGTGGGCAGGGAAGAAAGTGGCCTAATGGTAATTTTCTTAACGGTCACCTTTTTCCAAACCTAGAAAAAGAAATCCAGGGCCATCACAACCGTGTCTGATTTAGAGGACAAACACGTCATTTCACATTATATTCTTCTTCTTCTTATTTTTTTTTTGGGCCTTTCACTCTCTCTCCACCCACACACTACACAGACAAACTGACAGCTCATCTTCTACAAATACACAACCATTGTTTTCTTCCTCCTTTAAACTCTTTCTCTTCTCTGTCACTTCTTATCAAGGGAAACACACTTTCCTTCCTTCCCCTCTCCTCCTCTCTCCTATTTATGTTATACACACTGTAATAATTTAATATTCATTTTTGATTCCTTTCTCTCTCCATTTCTGCACATTCTTACTCTCTTTTTTAAAAAATTTGTTTCTTTCTCTGTCACTCGCCGGATTTGATTTTTTTTTTATGTTGTTTCGTAAAATTCCGGCTGGGCTATTCGTTTTCTTGGAAGGAAAGTAAGACAATGTCAGTTTACGACGCTGCTTTTGTCAATACAGAGCTATCGAAACCAACTTCAATATTTGGACTACGATTATGGGTAGTGATTGGAATTTTACTAGGATCTTTAATAGTTTTAGCTCTTTTTCTTCTCTCTCTCTGCGTTACCTCTCGCCGTAAAAGTCGAAAAACATTGAAGCAGTCGGATTCATTAACTCCTCCAATCTCTAAAGAAATTCAAGAAATCGTGCACTTCCCCGCACAGGATCACCACCATCATCATGTGGTTCAAGTGCCAGAGATTCAAGTTGAGATCGGTAAGACGGAGCACCGTGTCGTGTTTTCTGACAGGCCATCGAGTGGAGAGAGTAGAGGGACCGTGAGTGGGTGTGAAACGGCGTCTTTTGGGAGCGGAAGTGTGGGTCCTGAAGTTTCTCATCTTGGATGGGGGCGGTGGTATACCTTGAGAGAGCTTGAAGCTGCTACTAATGGACTTTGTGAAGAAAATGTGATCGGTGAAGGTGGTTATGGGATTGTTTATAGTGGGATTTTGAGTGATGGTACTAGAGTTGCCGTCAAGAATTTGTTGAATAACAGGTAAAATAGTCTCAATTTCCCTTTTAATGCAATCAAGTTTGTGTTACAACATCAAAATCCGGATCTTTTTTTTTTATCTTAAATTGTTTAGCAAGATAAAATAAAGCGTATTGAAATTTTGAACTCTTCTTTTGTGTTTCTTTGCGTTCTTTATCCTTGTTTTGCGTGTAGTAGGAATGTGTTCATATGTTGTGCTGTAAAGAAACTTGCTTTATGTTGTGGGCGGTTTAGTTTTTCTAGTCAACACCTTTTCTCGGTAACGTAACGGTTAGATTTACATAGTTATGGAATGGGCATAATATAGAGGTTCTTATGGAGATTGACATTAATCAGGGGTCAAGCTGAGAAGGAATTCAAAGTAGAGGTGGAAGCAATTGGACGAGTACGGCACAAGAATCTTGTTAGACTGCTTGGATACTGTGTCGAGGGAGCTTACAGGTTTGTGTTTTTGATTATGTCTGTGGTTTTTGTTGAGTGTTTAAGCTGATGTAATATTGGAACTTGTTCTGTTTTTGCAGGATGCTTGTCTACGAGTATGTTGACAATGGTAATCTAGATCAATGGCTTCATGGTGATGTCGGCGATGTTAGCCCTCTTACATGGGATGTTCGGATGAACATTATATTGGGAACGGCAAAAGGGTATGGTCTTTCGTACAGCAGTTTCTGTTTTATGGTACTCGAATTGTTGTTTCTGAACTTCCGGCCATGATTTATATGTCTGCTATGCTTGTTATTGCAGATTGGCTTATCTCCACGAAGGTCTTGAACCGAAGGTTGTCCATCGAGACATAAAATCCAGCAACATACTCCTGGATCGCCAGTGGAACCCTAAGGTTTCAGATTTTGGACTTGCTAAGCTCTTAAATTCCGAGAGGAGTTATGTAACAACACGAGTGATGGGAACATTTGGGTTGGTTAATTTTCTTTCGTGAAACTTGAATTTTTTATCTTTTCTTTTCCCAGTATTACTGAAGCTTGGTTGATTGAATACAACTTAACTGTGAAGAAGTATTCGGTCTAGTTGTTTCTGAATGCATTTATGTTGGAAAATTGACTTTAGATTGTTGTTTTCACCAGTTACGTTGCACCAGAATATGCTTGCACTGGAATGCTGAACGAGAAGAGTGATATTTATAGCTTTGGTATATTAATCATGGAACTAATTTCTGGGAGAAGCCCTGTCGATTACAGTCGACCACAAGGAGAAGTTAGTCTTGATTATGTTCAAACTAGAGAATCTCTCTTTTCCGCTTTGTTTGTTGTTTCTGTTATACTCCCAACTATACTTAGAAACGCCTGAAAAATTGCAGGTGAATTTGGTGGATTGGTTAAAAACCATGGTTGGAAACCGAAAATCTGAAGAAGTAGTTGATCCAAAGTTCCCCGAGATGCCTGCTTCCAAAGCACTGAAACGTATTCTACTAGTTGCTCTTCGATGTGTTGATCCTGATGCGACGAAGAGGCCCAAAATGGGGCACGTGATTCACATGCTTGAGGCAGATGACTTGCTATTTCGTGATGTATGTAGCCCTTGTTGTCGAATTATGAATCTTCAGAAACTTCTACAGTAGTTCAGTTTTCCGCTCATTTACGGATTCCTTCACATATTTTTCAGGATCGCCGAATTGGGAAAGAACCTTCCTATTCACGCCATGATTACCAGGAGGAAGACACTGCTGGTGCTAAAGCTGATAAAAAATATGGTGAAGGCACTTCAGATACAAGTGAAGGTGATAATAGTGGTAGCAATCTTCATCAGGCAAGTAGATGGAGATGACCTCACCATGTTTGATTAGGTGATTGACTAATTTACACCCTCTATATAAGTTAATTGAGTTTCCTTTTTGCCCCCTTTTTTTTATTATTATTATTGTTAATTTTTTGTGGATATACTACAGCCTTTGTTGTACGTCAATTTGACAAATACCATATTCTGCATTTATTTTGTGCTTAGCTCATGTATTTTTCTTTGTTTTTTGATGTCCTACTTCAACTGGATATAATTGTAAACTTGTATGGTGAAACCAATACGCTAATCAGGCAATCAATTTCATAGCAAACGAGTTTCCTGCTTGTGCATTTTGTTTGTCTTGGGGTGGGGTTGGACCAGCCAGCTTGGCGGCAGCCAAATGAAAGAGAGGGTATGGATTCTTGTTAATCAGTTTCCTATCAATGCCATTGCCAGAGCGTCATCCTCATCCTCCTTTGAACATGACTGCCACATTTGGCATCATATGCATTCATGTAACCTGACTATCAACCTATGTGGTGGTGACCCCATCTCTATGTCCTTTTTCCGGACTTGATCTATTCCCCCATTCTAGTTTCTTTCTTCGCCATTCGGCCTTATTCAAATAAGCTACCAAGCTCTCTCTGTCAAGTAGAAAGTGGGACACATGGGTTGAGAAAAAAGAGAGAATCCCTTAGCCCGTCATGTCTTGTGTCCATTTCTTTTGGGTCAGGCTGGCAACACAGAATTTGCTGGACTAGCCTCATCTTACAAGCATTTATTATTCTCTGCTCGTTTCTTTTCTCCTCCATTCTACAGGGAAGTCGTGAAATAATCTTGCATTACAAGTAATAATGGCATGATATGATTCCATTTCTTGTTGAGATTGGCCATCATCCATCAAATGAGCTTGAGGAAGCGTGTTTCTGTTAAACTAAAAGATGGTGCAACCAGCTTGACGTTGTCGAATACGATATTCCATTCCATTTAACGAAGGACAAGCTTTTGTACATGTTTATGTAAGGAACTGAAAAGCCAAAAAGCCTGCCAGGATTTAATGGTCAGGAAAGTCTTTCTTGTGATTCTTCTTCTTTTCGTTTCTTATTACATTAACAAACAAAACAAGTGGAGGCATCACATGTTCTGTTCTGTTTGGTTAATACGAAAAGCAAAATTCTAACAACAATTAGGCCAATCCTGCTCGCTCTTTACCAGCAATATCTTTTCCTTCCATTTCTTCTACTACTACATGCTTCATCTCCTTCTCCATCCCCAGAAGAATCCTGGACCGTAAAGGTCCCGAATGCTCTCGACTTTGCCTAAATGTAATGATTGGACCACCTTATCAAATGTGCCATCGCGTAGTAAATCAAGGCCATTTTGTTCAATCTTGTTAACATGCTACTGGCTTTGTTTCATGAACATCTTAACCCATCAATGTGAAATACTCCTGGAAATTTCTTCTAACAATCCAAATAAAAATCAAAGAATGGTCAGATTAGAGAAACAGCCAAAACAGCGTCGTTTTCGGCCGGCAGAGCCCTTCTATCCGTTGGATCGTAATTGCATCACACTAATCTCCTTAGCAAAAATATCATTAATTATTAAAAAAAAAATCATTAACAGTTAAGTTACAGTACATCGCCACCCCCACGATATGGATAACGTAATCAGCGTCACATAAATCGTGTTCTTTAACGGTCGTAGCAATCTACCACTTGTTTTCTACCACGTGTAGCATCAGTGACGGCATCTTCGTAACAGCCCGTGACTCCGCCAAAACCTTTGGCCTATAAATTGTCGTTCTCGTTTTGTCTGTTTCGTTGATATCTGGAGAAATACATTCAATCAGCGGCTGTTAAGAATTGAGGATAACGTTTTGATTTTTTCAACCACGAAGGCCCTGTGTTACGCGTTTGAGGCTTTCTTCGAAATTTCACGTCTTTGATTCGGCGAGTACACACTCAGGTACCTTCTATATCTTTATAATCCTTACAAACAGACGTGTATTATTTTCGATTTTCTTCATTCTTTTTCACTAGACAACCATCTAGGGTTTCGTTTTTGTTTGGTCAAAACATTTTGTGCCCATCGATTCAGTCTTTTGGTTTAGAATCGTGTAATCGCTAATTGATTCAGAGATCTAACCTTCAGGTATGTTTTACCCCCCTTAATTCATTTTATTTGTCTCGATCTTATAGTAGATCATAGAAATTAGTTGTTGTTCATTGAGATAGTTGGCAGAGAAAGGAAAATTATTGAACTAATTACTCTAATACTGTTTTAGTTTCGAAAATTCTCATGTTTGGGTGTCAGAAATCCTGTCATATGGGTCTCTGGATGCTTTTATTTGTGTTTTTTTGTGATTTTTTTATTTTATTTCTGGTTAGTTTGCCTTTTTGCTGTTTTCAACAATTGTTTCCTACCTAAGAGAGGATGGATCTGATAGGAGTTGTAAATATAAATATTAAATGGTAATACGTTAGGCCATCTTGTAGAGGCTGAGCGGCTGATTCTGGTGGAGATATTTTTCTTTTCTTGCGCAAACATCTCGATGAACTCAAGTTTCCACCATGCTGATTAACGATTTTGTTTTGAAAATGTTGCGCAGTTGCTAGTCAAGATGAGCAGACCACAGGAACCACACCGCCCTTTCTTTTCATTTGGGAATCCTTTTCGGATGATATCACCAAAGGGCTCTCAGTTGTCTCCGAGACTGCTTTCTTTATTGAATGCTTTTGAGCAGACCTTGGCGGAGAGGTTGAGGAAGCTTAATCCAAAAGACAAGGAGGATGTTCTTAGCTTGACATGGATGAGATCTGCAATGGAGTCACTTTGTGAGACCCATACAAATATAAAGACATTGATTACTGATCTTGAGCTCCCTATATCGAACTGGGATGAAAAATGGATAGATGTTTACTTGGACATTAGTGTGAAGTTGCTTGATATTTGTATTGCATTTAGCTCTGAGCTTGCGAGACTTAATCAAGGACATCTCTTACTTCAGTGTGTCCTACATAAGTTGGAGTCCCACACTTCAAAGCAATTTGTACGTGCCTGCTCCTCCCTTGAAAGCTGGAGACAGCACATAAATTCAAGGAATCAACGAGTTGAGAATTGCCGCTCTATCTTGGATGGTCTTGTGGAATCACTGGATCTTCCAAAAGTCAAGAACTCAGCTAAAGGAAAGGTCTTGATGCGTGCAATGTATGGTGTGAAAGTGCAGACAGTTTTTATATGTGGTGTCTTTGCTGCTGCCTTCTCAAATTCTTCAAAGAATTTGTTAGATTTGGACGTGCCTGATACAGTAATATGGGCACAAGCATATTCTAGTTTGCAGGCAAATGTGAACGAGGAATTAAGACAAAGATTTTCACATGGAAAGTTGACAGTTGTGAAGGAATTGGAAGAAGTTGATTCATTTGTGAAGAAGTTGTATCCCATGATCGAGGAAGGAGTAGGACCTGTTGAAGTGGAAGGATTGGAGAGATCGGTGTCGGAATTGAGAAATGTATCGGGAAAACTTTCTCAAGGGTTGGATCTTCTTGCAAAGCAAATAGATGGGTTTTTCAAGATAGTTATGAGTGGGCGTGATGCTCTGCTTTGTAATTTGAGAGCTTCTGACGCAGTTACTGGACCAAAGGTAGGAACAAACATAGGAGAGCAGCTTGTAAGATAAATAAGTTTAGGGCATACTTGTTTGCATAGATACGAGTAGTAAAGCAGTAGAGAGTCGCCTCAATTGTACCCATATCTATAGCTTGTTATGGTGCGAGGTTGTTTTTTGTTGTATTTTGGCAACATTTCTGTGCGTGGTCTAGGTAAATGATGTTTCAGAATTACTTTATCGCAACTTATTTTTGCCCAAAAGATGTCCGATTTGTATATGTTGGAAGGCTCGGGAATGTAGAGCAGAATTTGGACATGAACACGTTTCCAGTAACAAGAAACCCTCAAGCAACTTGATTCGTTTATTTGCGGAATCTTTTTGTTAAACCATTAAAATTATACCGACATATTCATATCATTGTGGAAATTGGTTCATTAAAAATTATAATATGTGGAAAATGGTAGTTGCCTGAATCCCACCGGCTTAATGGATGGGCCCCACTTTATTAAAACATGGGCTGCCTAATGTTTTGAAAATCCGTCTCCTTCGCTGGTAAACCTAATAAGCAGCCTGCCTGCCTACAGTTGTTATTTATTTTCGTTTTTGTTTTAAATTATAAATAATTTTAAAAATAATAAAGAAGCATTATATTTCAATTGGTCATGAAGATGGGACCAGTGAGGTGGGCTGATTCTTGCATAAGTTTGACCAGCATTATGATTTTAAGCAGATAATTTTAATCCAAAACTTCTAGTCCTTGTACTTCGCTTCCGAATACCTAAAACCCGTCCCGATCACTACACGGGCTCAATCCAAGCTTTTCCGGTTTAACTTGAATTAACACGGCCACCAACCCTTCTTCCACCGTAAATTGTACCTTTGAGACCCGATTCTGGATTCGGATCCCTACAGCTACCACTAGCTAATGGAGTCTAGCTCTGGAGGATCCGGCGGCCATAGCGTACGAGGACTCCCAACTCACGGAGGGCGTTATGTTCAATATAATGTCTACGGTAATCTTTTTGAAGTTTCTAGAAAGTATGTCCCTCCTATTCGTCCTATTGGCAGAGGTGCTTATGGTATTGTTTGGTAAGATCCACTCTTTCTTGCTTTCCTATTTTACCTCTGCTTCATTTAGAAGCTCGTTCTGTTTTTCCAGCTTTTTTCTTGTTTGCGATTTGCTTTCTTGATCTTGAAAGCTGCTTGCTTCTTTTATTTTAGCTGTTGATAGATACTTGTTCTGGAACTTTTACTTCGTAGGATGCTTTTCATCCCTCCGATTTTGGCTTCAGATTATTGTATTCCATAAGCAAACAATTCTGCTTTATTAATTGTAATCAAGATAATAGTCCGTTTGGAGAATCGTCCAGTTCATTTTAGTTATCAATTTGTGTAAGGTTTTCTTTTTGATGCGATTTCTTTTCACTGAATTATGATTTGCTGTCCACCACTCGGCTTTTCCAAGCAAATTCTTCTTCTTTATTCCCCTTTAGTTTTGCTGCGAATCTTCAACTGCCACAACCTTGATTTCATTTTAATAACCTTTCAATTATTTCTTGGCTTTGAAAGTGAAAAGGTGCTTGATACTCTTGTAGATTGTACATCGCGGCTGTGGGTATGCTTAGAATTGAGTGGTCAGCACGGGATTGAAAGCTTTTTCAACTTTCTTGTCTCTGATGAAATTTAGAATTGTCACGTTTTCCTTACATGGAGCTCATTTGCTTTGTTTTACCAATAATGTGAAGGAAGATGTGATTTTTATTTCTTTTAATTTCCTTCAGTGCTGCTAAAAATGCTGAGACCCATGAGGAAGTTGCCATTAAGAAGATTGGTAATGCTTTTGACAACCGGATAGATGCTAAAAGAACTTTGCGAGAGATTAAGCTTCTTCGCCACATGGATCATGAGAATGTGAGTTCATTGTTGTTGTCATTGTCATGATTGCATGCATGAACTTGGACATATTTCCATCCGACAGCATCTTCTGTGTTTTGTTCAGTTGGAATTTGAAATGGCAACAACATTCCTTCGAGTTTCTAACTTTCCATTTCCTCTTTTGGGATTTTAAATAGATATATTACTTCTGAGTTGGAGATGTGGTGTCCTGAGTTAGCGGAATTGCAATGTTACTACTTTTCTTTTTTGTTTGTTATTTTGCCAGATATTTATTGTTTAATTAAAGTTTCCATACCAACAGGTTGTTGCTATCAGAGACATCATACGACCACCCCAGAAGGAGAATTTCAATGATGTCTACATTGTTTATGAATTGATGGACACTGATCTTCATCAAATAATACGCTCCAACCAACCCTTGGCAGACGATCATTGTCGGGTTAGCATTTTTGACAGATCTTGGATCAAGTGTATATAAGTTGAAATTATTTCCCCTTTCGCATTAAAGTTTTATTTGTATTTAGCTTCTAATTTCCATTTTGGTTTAATCTCATCTTAATTTAGACATTCTATCCATCCAAGTTTTACTTGTACAATGCACTGTATGGCCTCGTCGATGACCTTGTCTTTACGTCTAGTTCTGCCTTTACATTAATGCCTTTGCATGGCAGCATATACTTGGCTTAACAGATGATTTGGTAATTGGCCTTAAAATATGTAGGCAGTAATTTATCTAAGGTTTGTGTGCTGCTTTTGCAGTATTTTCTCTATCAATTGCTGCGAGGGCTCAAATATGTACATTCAGCACATGTTTTGCATCGTGATCTAAAGCCTAGCAATTTGCTCTTGAATGCTAATTGTGACCTGAAGATTGCCGACTTTGGTCTTGCAAGGACAACATCTGAAACAGATTTCATGACTGAATATGTTGTTACTCGTTGGTATCGGGCGCCAGAATTACTCCTTAATTGTTCAGAGTATACTGCAGCAATTGATATATGGTCGGTGGGTTGTATACTGGGTGAAATAATGACACGCCAACCATTGTTTCCCGGAAAAGACTATGTTCATCAACTGAGGCTTATCACAGAGGTGACATTACTCGGGAAATCTTTGTTTAGACTGTGTACTTTTTCCTGTTGTCTCAACTAAAAAGTTTCTTATTGTTTCTGGTTGAAAACCTAAATTCTTTTGTTCACTAATGTGTTATATTAGTTCAAGGATCGTGGGTATTTCCAGGCTATGTGACTGGCAGTTTCTCTCTTTTCTCATCCTATCACACCTTTTTCTCGACCTTTCTTTTCTGACTTTCTAAAGTCAGAATTCTGTCTCCCGTCTCCTAATTGCGTGGCTCGATCTCTTGTTGCTAAATGCTAATAATTTAACCAGCACTAATTCTCTGCAATATAACATCTAGTTCTTATCATGCAAAAATGGATGAAGTGCATATATAGCTGGCTCATGGAACTATTTGAATTTCTTGTTTTCTTTTCACAGTGTGTTTGATTTGGGAAAATAACTTGTGCGTCAAATTTTCTGTTTATGCAGCTCATAGGTTCACCAGATGATAATAGCCTTGGTTTCTTAAGAAGTGACAATGCACGAAGATATGTCAGGCAGCTTCAACAATACCCAAGGCAAAATTTTGCTGCCAGATTTCCCAATATGTCTCCAGGTGCTATTGATTTGCTAGAGAGGATGCTAGTTTTTGATCCAAACAGGCGTATAACAGGTAAATGCATATCTGGTCATCTTTTGAGAGGTTGCATTGTGACTGTCATGTATATTCTTAAGGGTAGCTTGCAATATTAGATATGCTTGATCAATTGAACTTTCTTATAGTACACGACGACATGAATTTGATGATTTGTTTTGATGGTTTCTGAAGTGTTATTCAAATTCTTAAAAATTGGTGTAGTTGGCCCATTAATGGTGGCTTTAACGATTGTTGCAGTTGATGAGGCACTGTGTCACCCCTATTTGGCACCACTTCATGATATTAACGAGGAGCCTGTTTGCCCAAGCCCTTTCAGCTTCGATTTTGAGCAGCCATCATTTACTGAGGAGAATATCAAGGAGCTTATCTGGAGGGAATCCGTAAAATTTAACCCGGATCTTTGAGAATTACAATGATTATTTTCTGTATACTCTATGGAAATATTACATGACTTTTAACTTCCGTATAATAGATTAGAAAGATGAGAACTTTCAGGGTGAATTGGGATCTTCTCTATGAGAGGTGTTGAGCTTGACGATAGGCTGTGTTCATGTTAATGCAAGGATTATCCGCAAGGGTCATTTCATTCTTATTTGATGCAAGGCGCACCCATTTGGACTTGGATTTAGGGCTAATTCATACTATTCCGAAACTAAATTAAACTATATGCTACATAGAAAGATCAGTTGTATGATCCTAATAATGTAAAGAAAGCATTCAACTAGAGCACTTGCTGCCTTTACTCGACTCTTTATAGCTGTTGCAACTTGGAGATCCTAATGCTAATACCTTACATGTACCAGCTTCGTCCTAGAAACTAAATTCACATGTAATGCATGCCGTAGGTGCACTTCTTAACCCGAACCGAGTCGATTGGAATATTCTCAGGCGGAAAAGCACAAGTTTTTATTTTCTCCCGCCCCTGATCTGGTAACAAATCACATGGTCGAGGAGTGACCCCGCTGGATATCCCTTCAATATCAGTACATTTCCATGGTATCTTCTTGGCCTTGGCTGCCATACCGATTGTGACGTTAGAAATGCAAATTTCCTTGAAAGGGTCACCAGAAATCCCCTCCAATCTTGCAGCCATTGACACATTATCTGCAACTATATCCCGATAGTTAATCCCTTCGATCACAGGCAAAGCATTTGGGTCATAATTCTTGTCGGCGTGCGACCCATAATTTCCAGTCATCCAAAAGGCCCATTTCATTGTGTGCATTGTCATGCGCTTTACGTATATGTCCTTGACGAATCCTCCTCTTCCCACTGCTGTTTTAATCCTTACTCCTGATTCTGTATGAATGGCTGTGATATCTTCTGCTCTCACATCCTGAATCCCTCCTGACATTTCACTTCCCAATGCAATCGTAGCACTGTATGGTGAAATGCATGTTAGCCTTCTGATGATTAATTGCTTTGTTGGCATTCCAAATGCGATCCCATATTCATCCCAACCGCTCTTCACTGCTACACAATCATCTCCAGAGACTATGTAACAGTCTTCGATTTTAGTGTTTGTACAAGAATCTGGTCACAAACGAGAAACCAATCACATGACGCCCGACTGGCTAATAACAACTTTATTTATCATGCAAACCAACCTGGGTTGATGCCATCAGTGTTGGGGGACTTGACTGGAGCAATGATGGTAATGCCTTGTATGAGAATATTCCTGCAAGATTACCATTAAAATGGAGAAAATCAGACTTGAAATCTATATACTGACTTGAGCAGCCGAAGGACTATGAAACCTGATGCTGACTGTGATACGATGTAGCAATAGGATACCTGCTGTAAACAGGATGAACATTCCATGAAGGGGAATTTAGAAGCGTAAGGTTTGAAATTTGAATGTTATCAGAGAACATGATCTCAATCAAGTAAGGTCTGGTGTATTTGAGCTTCCCCTTCTTGAATTGCTTCCACCAGATTTCACCCTGCCCGTCAATTGTCCCATTATCACCTGCATTCACCTCATTCCGTTAGAGGCAAATCTCATTCAAAAACAATATTAAGATTGGTGTTGGTGTTGATTACCTGTAACGATGACATCGGTGAGGTTTGTTCCGAAAATTAAACTGGAATACCTTCCCGCTGCTGCATCCCTTCCTCGGCCATATGACGGCAAAGGTTTCATCACCGGCCATTCTTTCAAATCCTGATACCAAAATATTAGTTTATAAAATGACAGGCATGGTGAAGAAAAGGAAAGCGATCAGATATGAAAGAAAGCAAAAGGCAGTGGTAAAAGCAATACCTGAGAAGCAAGAAGAACTGCATCCTTATGAAGGAAAAGGGTGAAATGACTGGTGAGGCTGAAACTACCCGTCAACCATTTTCCGGCAGGAACAAAGAGCTGAGACCCGCCTTTTGTTGCATACTGACTCAGTTGATTAATTGCATTCTGAAATGCTTTAGTATTGGATGTTTTTCCATCCCCAACTCCTCCAAAATCTGTAATCGATGCGCTATGGCCCCTACAGCTTATGGCATCATATTCGAACGATTCCGAAATTTTCCCCTTCCTGCTTTCTGCTCCTTTGACATTTAGCAACAGTGCCAAGATTACTAGCAGGGGAACTACCCTACCAACCTGCAAGCTCATGATAAACTCAACGAGTAAACTGAAAGTCAAGTCTATTCTTAATTAACCTTGTTTGTTTGGTGGGAAAATGAAGGAGAGTTGATGCAGGAAAATATCATACAAAGAGAGGGTTCAAGGAGTTACCCAGATAAGCAACAAGTCCATTGAACGTGGGAATGTGATTTCCTGGAGAGAAAACAGGCAGTTTGATAGGGCGGGAAGAGAGTTGTAAGAATAGCTGTGGCTTGCAAGATCGCTTGTCGTTCTTACAAGCAAAGCAAGATCGTGTCTTTCTTTTAATTATAATCTGAAATTGGCCATCAAGTGTTCTCAAGATCAAATTTCTTGGACGCCTTTGATTAAGTTTTCCCTTGGCAAACTATCACTTTGAGTAGGTTATTCTCCTGTCTTTAAACACTTCCATTAAAATAATAAATACGTCATTAATTTGTATTACTAATAGATTCTAAAAAATTGTTTCTAGGAATTAAATTTATTATATAAAATATATTTTAATTTTTATTAAATATTAATTATATATTAATAATTAAAGAAATGTTAAATGTTACATGTCAAAGGAATCATCCAGAAAAGTAATCAATGGCCTATTCTCCACTTCACTTTGCTTTCCCATGCCAATAATCATTACAATGTTAGAGATTTTTTTTCTAAATATTATTTTAAATTAATTATTTGATTTTTTTTTATTTTAAAAATACCCATTACAAGTAGACTGTAAATGTGGCAAGGGGGCTTGGCCAAGCACACCCACTTTTGCCGACCCACTTCATGCCCATATGTATCCCTCTATATTATTAAAACAGTCCCCCACGGTACTAGGTTACGGGTTCGTGGGAGCAACGGATTTGTAGAGCAACTTGGTTTGTAAGTCCCTAGGAGTAAGGGAGGAGTAATAAGGTTTGTAAACCCTATTAGACTTTACACCGGGAGCCAATACTTGTACTTATTGACTGAAATCAGATCCGGTTTTACCTGGTCCTTGAAGTTTAAATCATAGATTCAGGATTGGGGGAGCGTAAGCACCAACACCTAGATTATATATATAAAAAAAGTGAGCCTCCCCCCACCTCTCAATTCAACTATAGCCCACAAATTATTTTAGGTCCCTATCAATAGCACAAGTCTAAACTGTTTTCATCAAAGTCAAAATTATAATAATTATACTCCAAATGCTGAAGTTGATGATAACAAATTGGGCCAATGCATCATTTGTAGTCTAGATATTGGCTTTCATAAAATGAGCTTTTTTTCTTTAAATATGATAAAGCAAATTTCATTAAAGATAGAAATACTATTTATAAAATAATCAGACAAATGCCACTATACAATTAACTTTAAGAATAACAAACAAACTAACTATAAAAATATCATATGGTTAATACCCTTATAAGCTAGAGCATGAATATTAAACATGTCCATCTTGGTGGTGAGAGTAGAGAATTAGAAGAAATTGGTGAAGCATTATTAGGCAAAACAGGATTAACACTTTAAGAAACCATGTTATTGGCAATATTGAGGCAGATTTGGAATGAGCCTGAAAACCATATTTACAATAACAAGTTTCCACAATGTGTCTGCTGCGACCATAAAATGTACAAATTCACTTGTCAGCTGAAGAGGAATTAGGAAAACCCTTGTTAAATGAAGCAGAAGGCTTTGCACTTTGTTAACAAAATTCCTGCAATCAAGAGCTGAAGGACCTACAATTAGTTGCTTCTCTTGTTGCAAGACTAATGAAAAAGTCTTATTGATAGTTGGAAGAGAGGAAATCAACATTATTTGAGAGCAAACGACACCAGACTGCTTATTAAGCCCTTTTAGAAATCAAATTACTTGATCATGATCACGGTATGTCTTGAGCAGTTTCAAAGCATTATGAACAAGCTGGATTACAAGTACAAGAAGGAAATGGACGAAGATTCTGTAATTCATGCTAGAGGATCTTTAATTCAGTAAAGTAATCTGTAACAAATCTATCACCCTGCTTAAGAAGACTTATTTCATCTTGAAGATTTGAAATCCTGATAATATTATCATGAGAATAACGTTCATGTAAATCGTTCCAAATATCCACAGCTCAATCAATCCAAATAATACTTTGCTTTAATACGGGGAGAGAGGGTATGATTGATCCAAGAAACAACGATATTGTTACTCCTTTCCCAAGCAAGAAACAAAGGATCATTATGAAGGGGTATAAAAATGGAGTCATCAATACTACTTACAAAATAATGCTTGTTACAAAAAACTATACATGAATGGAGAAAATAACTTCCTAACTGCCTGAGATAAATATCCCCATACAATCGGGCTTCAAGAATAACAAACTAACTAACTGGAAAAATATCACATGACTAATATGAAGCGAGTGGTAAATGCATAGACAAGTTCAAAATTTCATGAAAAAAATCATCTTACTACGCATATTTATCTATGCTCGAAGAACACCTACCGGCACCTTGGGCAAGTAATTATTAGAAAGAATAATTGAAGAGTTTCTGTATATATATCAAAATATATGTACAACCTATATATACTCTATGTTAAGCTTAAATTAGGAAAACTTAAAATAGGAAATAATCCCTCAATAACAATCCCTCAGTCCCCGTAATTACATTTCCTTAAAAAGAAGATTTGACCTTCCTCAATAGTAATGTAATAGAGATGGACAGAATAGAAACATGTCGACATCAACATCCTGACAAAAACAAGAAAGGATGGCCGACGGACAAGGCCACCATATCCCACTGTTGGTCAAGAAAACATGTACAAGCCCACATTTCAGACAATATGAAGATTATAACTAAAGCCTTCCCTTAACAACACAATAGACAATAAAAAAAGTTAATAAACTAATGGAATGGCGTAAACCATTAAATTTAAATATAAGTATATTTAAAATTGTAATTATTATTTCATTTATTTCTCAAATTACATGAATTGAGTTGAAAACATATGTTTTTTCGAAAGAAATGCATGGAAGATGTTGAAATGAAGGCATGAAAGAGATGGAAATGAAATGGTGGATTTCTTGATTGATAAGAAGACGGAATTAATAAGAGCCCCCACCCTATTTGACCATTTGAGTGATTGCTTGAACATCCCAACTTCTCATCGATCGTTTTAAATGGATAGTTGATTTTTGGAGATGGGTTTGCTTCCCTTTTAAAATTGCAATAATAGAAAATACACACCCCACCCCCCCACAGAAGTCATCAAAGATTCCACGTTCTCTTCAGCACCAAAGAAAACAGACGCCCTTCCTTCACTCCTCGAGTAAAAACAGAATCATCAAGTCTCCATGTGTTTTGAATAAAATAATCATGTGTTTATCTCATTGAAATTACCAAAAGTATTCGGACAAAGCATTAAGTAGCGGATGGTAACAAGTAGCAACCTCAAGCCACCGACAGTAGCTAATCATCTCGATTCTTTTATATCACCCATTTCTCCCAGTTTCAGCACAGACAAATCACAGCCCGTCACTTTATCACCTTCCCTTGACTCGGTACTTGTGTCGAAGCAGCAGGAGATCCTTTATCTTCTTCGTCTCAAAATTCTCTATATAAAAAGGTAAAACCCATAAAGCCACTACGCTCACCGCAATTTCTCAAACAAAAAGAAAAGATTCTTCTTCCTGAAAATGGGGTTTCCGGTCGGCAACACGGAAATTCTGTTGCCAAGAATGTTCGTGTACACAATTTCCTTTCTGGATTTTATCAGAAACCTAATTCTTTCCCTTTTCAATTTTCTGGGCCTCTCAGATTTTCTCGAAACAGGCAACGTTTTGCATTATGCCCCTACCCGAATCCATAAAACCCCGCCTGTTTCCGCCACCCTCATCCGCGAACTCCTGCCGGTTATCAAGATGGAGAATTTAGCACCCAGTTCCGTTAACGGTGAACTGCCGGAGAGTTGTGCTGTGTGTTTGTATGAGTTCGAAGGTGGAGATGAGATTAGATGGCTAACGAATTGCAAGCACATTTTCCATAGATCGTGTCTGGACCGTTGGATAGACCATGATAGGAGCACATGTCCTCTTTGTAGGACTTCGTTTGTTCCGGATGAGCTGCGAGAAGAGTTCAATCAACGGTTATTGGCGGCGGCGGCGGTGGCGGCTGCTAGTTCTGATGACGACGACGACTTTTTTCTACAATGAGGTCCCGATTTTGTGAAGAAATTGACAGCCAGTTTAATTAGTTGCTGATTTTACTTTCAAAAAATTTTATATTCGTATCAGATTTTGGCCATTAATTTTCCCAAATAAAAGGATCCTACTTTCTTTTTTCTGCCTTTTCCAAAAGAGGAACTCGACTTTCGAGAATCTTTACTTTCATGTCTCATATATATATATATATATGACAAGTAAGCTCCTTCATTCAGCCGACAATGGCTGTTTAGCTGGCAATCGAGAAAGACATTGGACAGGAAAGTTACGTGATTAAATAAGAGGATGAAACTTATAGAAGTTGATGACCCATACCCATTTCTTGTTAATTATTCTTAATATTGGTTGATAGTGATATATTTAATTACTAATACAAAAATCACCCAATTTTTGTGATATATATCTTAATTTTTATCTTCTTTAATGAATTTAAATGGTTTTTCCATTAAAAAATGTATACGTTAAATAATAAAATTTTAAAAAGTGGGGATATAATTGTCCTAGAATGTATAATAGGAACAAAAACATGTTTCTGGAAATATTCAGAAACAACTACAAACAACTTTTATTGCATATGTAGAAATATTATAAAGCTTTTTAAGGTACCCTAATGCATAACTATTCAAGTAATTGCATGTGTTGTTCTCCTAAACATTGATCAGAGAATCATGGGGATGTGATCTTTCATCATGATGACCATAGCCCCGTCTTATCCTATCTTCCTACTTGCAAATGGGAGGGTTTTGGGATGGTTGTACCCATTAAATTGGAGGGAGCAAATCAAAAGAAAGATCGAAGACCCATCAATGTCAAAGGTTGTATTCAGCGAATTTGCAATAATTTCTGTAAGATACGAAATGGCATGACAAAAACAAGCTCCAATTCCATGGCCATATCTTATACTACACTATCATATGAACATATTCCACGTGTTTATATTTATTTATTTATTTGTTTGCTGTCTTGATGGGGACTTGCACATTTGCATCCATTTTCACGTTTCCAAGTTTGTTTTTTTCTAGGAGTCATTGCAAAAAGAAAAGGATGCACGTTGATAACGAGTTATTGGACGTATGTTCAAATGCATGAATGCAATAAATAAAAGGTTCCTGAGAACTTTTTAAAAAAAAAAATAAATAAAAAAGATATGTGGATGTATTTGTTAAATGCTTGGTCAGTATCCAACATTCTGCTATTATTCTAGTTTTATGCTACTTTGCACATGAAGATGCTCTGCCTTTATTTCTTTTATCTTGCTAAGAGAAACCGGTACCGCTCACGTTTCCAAATTTCGAGAATCACTACCGTTAGCAGCTGCATAGGTAATGGCATCTTTACCCTCCTTTTTATGATACAATTTTCCATACAATGAAAGAAATCAAGCTTGGAAAATGTCGGTTTTTTTTTTTTAATAAATTCTCTTTCATGTTGCATTTCCATCAACCCTGGAATTTGTTTGTTCTTATAAATTAACTGATAAAATCTGATATTAACGAATTTCACATTTCTGTTTTGTCGCATTCTGGTTACATATAGAAGTTCTTCCTCAAATATAGTGTCGACCATCTCAGGGCGGATTTCCTAGCATTCAATAATCCCTCTGTCTGTTCACTGATGTTCCAACCCACCAAGAACATCAAATCTGGCCATCAGGTTTCAACATCCACATGAAACCTAAAGAGCAATAATTGTCCAAGGGTACTTGGTGGCCTACCACGTTGAACACTATATATCCTCCTATTTTGTTTTCCACCTAATCGCCTAAAATTTACGTAAGGTGAAAGTAGCCTGACGATGCACCAGTGCATCGATGAGGATGAATACTGACCTCCAAGTTGGTGGCTGTGTTTCCGGTGCTGTAATGCTGAGCCTGAACCGGTGATGCAGAGGAAGCATGAGAATAGGTCCAAGAAAAGCCTTAGTATAGAGGTTGTCCAAATATGATTAGTGAACGATCTTAACCGAGATTGCTAAAACCAGCAAAATGACAGCTATAAATGGAGAAACGAGTAAACATAATCCAAACATCATTTTAAATTTACATGCAATATTACTCTCTTATCACTTGGCGTTGCCCGGTGGAGGATAAGCGTCCGGTGAAGAATAAGCGCCCGGTGGAGGATAAGCGTCCGGTGGAGGATAAGCACCAGGTGGAGGATAAGCACCAGGTGGAGGATAAGCACTAGATGGTGGATAAGCACCGGGTGGTGGATATTGAGGCGGAGGGTGCCCAACGGGTGGATAACCTTGAGCATAATAGGGTGGGGGTTGACCATACTGCGGTGCGTACGCAGGGTGAGGTGGATAGCCCACAGGTGGAGGCATTGGTTGATCAATTCGTGACATTTCCTGTGGTGGAGGCACTTCCATAACTCGCTGCTGCCCAAGCTTACCATCTCTTTTATCCATTTCAACCTTGTGTTGCGTCTGCATTATTCCACAAATAAATAAATCGTAAGGGCCATTCCTTTTAGACCATCAAGGAACTCTGTGAGTAACGATTCAACAGCTCGAGAGTATGATGCTACTACTATATTACACCAATTTTATTACATACCTGCATGCACGGGCACACCCTGCCAAAACAGAATGAAACAGAGAATCAATAAATGTTTCTAAAATCTCCACAACCATTGTACAAAGTGGTGCGCTAGCGTCCTTACGAGCAAAAAACCAAGTCAGACAAACAATTCAACAAATTGGCAAGTTCCCCAATTTCATCACTTCCTGTTATGCAAGCAACTAAGGAACATATACACGCCAATTGCTGTAAGCAAACCATGAATCCCTGCAAAAGAAAGCAAGTATTGTAATTAATTGGTACATTCGTAAACAGCCTAACAGCTAAAATGTGAAATGGAAACCAAAGGAGGAGGAGAGAGTACAATAATGCAATTGTCACACTGTGTAGTCTGTATGTTGAACTCGTCTTGCAATAAAAAGCGTGTGGAGGCTACAGAATTTGCGAAGCAACAGAAGACCTGAATAAAACAATGAACAGAAAATAGACATATTAACGTTAACAAAGCAAGTATGAGGGCGTTCTGGTTAGCAATACAAGAATGCATTCTTCAAAATAGTTCGATACAATGACATCAGAAGCTCCATATCTCTTACCTCAGTGCAAAGACAGAATTCAGGGCAGCTACTCTCTCCACACTTGCCACTGCAGGGCAGATAGCCTGCGCAGCACGTGTACCTACAACAATGCAATAACTAGCAATTAACCAGTATCGAGAATGGTTTGCTAAACATATTTTCCAAACTGCGTAGAGAAAAAGTTGGTGTATTACCTTGACATATCATTGTAAAGAGCTCGCCGTCGCAGCATATATGAAGCACATGGCCCACTATCAAGCAAACAAAAGTTAAGTTTTCCATATATAGTAAATATCTCATCAACCTCATAGGGTTCAAAATTGCACACACATTTAGCCTTGCAATTGCGATTCGTAACTTTTTTTTTGGTCAATCACCAAAGAAAATTTACTGATACTCGAAAACAATTCCTATTTGTAACTTCGGTGAAAAGCTGCAGATATATTTTTGGGGAAGTCTTAAGATATTTGATAAGCAGGTTCAGTTATACAATTACTTCGAAAAAATTGCTGAATTATCCTTAATGAGCATAACAACGACCATGACAAATTGCAAATTAACATTTAGCTTCTACAATACATAGCAGTCGAACCATAACAAACGTCCGCCTAAATCAAGACTTCCCAGCAGAAAATTCATAAAGGATGTGAACTGTCAACAGGTAAAACCATGTTTGAGACCAAAGCATTTTGACATCCCACATTCCACTGATGAGAAAGAAATGGTTATAGGAATCATATTCTTATCCAGCAACAAGGAATCTACTACTCTTCGTCATAGTAGATAAAGAGAATCCGATACTAGTAGCGTAAAGATCAATCAGAAACAGATTGAAAAAAGAAAAAATAGCTCGGTGTAGTGAGTGCGTCAAATATCAAAGAACTTACCAAATTAGTGCGAAACAGCAAACTGCATATCAAATAAAAAAAAAGTTCAATTAGATTCCTAAAGAGGTAACATCAAATGAGGAACTCAACTTTCTGCTTGGCTTCAAAGGAAATAAATAAGTAACAATGAATTGAAATTAACATCTAAATTGAGAAAACTCAAATTTAAAAATAAAAAACACGAACAAAACAAGTAATAGGCAGAATATGAAAGTCAAATAAAGCAACAGGTTGTTTATAAATATTATAAATATATCTATCTATCGTATTGAGATTATGAATTATTTCTGTGCATTTTGCATGAAGACAAACTGAAGGATTTTGATCGTTAGCAGCGGAGATTACTACTAACGTAAACGTAATTAATAACTAAAAATCTTTCGGAGAAACGATCTTCGATTTAACAACAATGGAAGAGAATGTCATTAACAGGTCAGAATTTACGCAAAACAAAAATCAACGACGGAAGAGACCATAATTGACCCGTCAGGAAAGTGATAGATTAAAATGGATAAAACAGCGAAAAAGGAAATACGAAAAAAGTAAAGGAATATGCTTATATACAAGGAGCATCGGCGGCGATGGCGCCAGTGAGATCGGTGTGCCAGATATTCCGGTAATGCTGGCGCATCTGCATCTTCTCCACCTGATCGTCGAACCCCATTTTCCTTTGCTATCGAGAGAAACGTAAACAGAATTATCTTTGAATTTGTTTAGCGTTTTGGGAAATAGGAAAAAAAGGAGTGTTAGGAATATAAAAATATATATATATATAGGAGGAAGGATGAGAGGCCATGAGAGAAGGGAACCAGAAGAAGAAACAAGAAAAGAAAGAAGTCCGTTCAAAATTGGGAGGTGGACGTAGGAGCTTAACCCTCCCGCTCTCTGACTCTGACTTTATATTTTAGGAAATGGCGCTGGATGTCAATTACCGTATCTTAACCGCACGCGCTTAAGCTAACTGTTTATCGCGTTTATTTGATTTATTTATTATTAATTTAATTTTATTAAATTTCTTACATCTCATTTATCTACTATTCTATTTTTAAAAATAATATAAATTAACGTCAAAGACGGAAACAAATACAAACGGCAGTCTTCTTTTTCCTTCGTTTATTTTTATACGTAAGACTTAATTTTTGGTCGGCGTTTTCTAGAATATTTAAATTTCTTAAAACAACGTATTAATTATAACAAAATCCTTACCCTTTTCCCTCTAATTGGTTACGTGTATATATCTAGAACTTATTTATTCATTTTTACTTATTTTATTATTTACTTTTCTTTTTCTGGGATTCTTCCCACCAGCATGCAAAGAAATAATGCATGTGACTGGTCATTAAAGAGGCAATCTCCCGATACTAAACGACGCCGTTGTTTTTTTTCTTTCGGAAAAAAGGGTGGAAAATATGAAATAATCTGAAAAAAGATATTCCCGGCAGCGACAAGTAGATACATACAAACACAGGATTGTTGTAGAACAGCGCGTGCTGTCAATTCCAGCATCATCCTTCGTACGGTTTAGCAGTACAGAAGCATCATCATCAACCTAACACCAAAATCCAAACGACACCGTATTCCTTACTGTTGCTTCTGCTATCGAATACCTGAACTCTATAGTTTTCCCTTCTTATTGCATACCTTCGTTAATTATATTCTGGTCTCTATGTTTGGTCTTTTTAGGTTTAGTTCTAGGGTTTCACTGCACTCCTTTGGATCTGCTTATTCCCATGATCGTCTCTCTGTTTTTCATTCTTTTCTTCAAAGAACCCTAAAGCTTTTTTTGTGTCATCTTCTGTCATTCTGGTGGGTTGTTTTTCGGCTATACCCATGTTTTAAAAACTTAATCACCATTACCTAATATACTCACTTTAATTCATCTATATTCATTTATCATTTTTTGGTTTCCACGATGATACACGCATATCTGTTTTCGGATCAAATGAAATCCCAGCCAGAGCTAACCTAATTGTCCATTATGATCAAGTTCTTGGCAGCCTAATGTACACGAAAAGTGGCTATAGAAACGATAATTTATCAGTATAAATATAATAATCACTAACGTGATATTGGAGTACACTCCCAAGACATGTGCAGAAGTATTTTTCCGTAGGAGGACCGGAAAAGCTGACACTGTTCCTATGCTATTACTAAAAGGAGGATTCAATGGATTAGGTTTACGCTAACAGAAATCCTATAATTCCCCGTATGTCTTAGAATACTGTCTTGGAGCCGTCAATTTGCCTTGTTATTTGTTTAGGGTTTATCGAGAAGAAGAAAACAGGAGCAGCAGAAGAAAAAAAGGTGGTGAAGAATGTGAGGAACCCATGATCTGAACTTGATGCTGCATATCACATTCCTCCCTCACGGTGGAAACAGAGTACAATTCTGTTGGTTCTTATGCTGGGCATTTCATGATAATCAACGTTGCTTGGCCATAATTCATAAAGCTCTTGATATTCATCCACTAATAAAAATAATAATCCATCATCTCCTGTCATCTCGTCTCCATAGACGAAAAGAAAAATACACATAAAGAAAGGAAAGTCTTTCCTCCACGGTACATATATATATATTGACGTGCCAATATTCATTGCTTGAAAGTCGAAGATTCTCATCGATCAGATAATTAAAAGAAGGATTCTTTCTCTTCTTTTCCACATACAGGCAAGGCATGTGGGCAAAGAAAGTTTCTTTTTTATTCATATATAATATCACTATATGCTTTGTACGATTCATTGGATACGTTTGTGTTTGATTTTTCGAAACCACTTTCTGTGATAGCTTTTTAACACAACTGGTACTAATTATTTCCTTTTTCAATCATATATACATACATACATATATATATATATATATATATATATATATATATATATTGTAAATATCATAAGAAATACATTCCATACAAATAGACGAATCTTTGGAGTTAACTGTTTATATACTGAAGATGATGGCCAATTTTAGAAATTTCTTTTCAGCAATACTATTATAATCATTGTTGGGTTGCTTTCTGAGATCACGTTGAAAATGTATCTTTACTTTTCTTTATAGAATATCAATGCATGAACCTCCTCTATTATTGTTATTTTAACAGAGGATTTGGAGAGAAGTCGGATATTGATCCTGACCCTACAAGGATTGGCTACTGATAAGTATTATAATGACACTGATTAATCTACCGGTTTGTACCGACTTTATTTAAAGATGCAACTCAAGTGGGTGGAATGATAACTAAACCAAGTTATTATGCAAGTACGAAAATGGATGATTTAAAAATTCAGACTGAAACAATGAGATATCAGTAATCTCAAAACCCTAATATTTATTAGTTCATACAAAAAGAAACAAGATATTCCAAATAAAATGAAAAATCATAAGTACATGTACGTTAATATAATATGATACAAACACATGAATCCATCTCTAAGGTTGTCTGCGGAATCCAATATAAACTGGTTTAACTTGGATGTTATACAAATGATGGCATAGCCAATTTTCGCCACTCCACTTCCACGTTGGGACTCATCCGCTCATACGATAGATTCCCTATTATTCACAATAAACTTTTCTAACCAATTTAATACCCACATACTTTACATATTATATTAAATACTAATTAATATATAATTATTACTTACTATATGTCATTATATTATAAAATGGTAAAACTTTTTATGTTTTTTATTTTCTTTAAATAAAGTTTTTTTTTTTGAAAAAAACAACTTAGGTATGACACGTCTCGCTTAAAAAAAGAAAAAAAAAATATTCTAGAATCGGATTCTGTGTATTCACTCCTTGGAATCTCCATCATCCACTCCACGCATCAGAGCCGTCTATCTTTTACCTTCAAGGCAACAACTGGGTCCTGCCAAAGTACACTCATCAAATCCATGTTTTTATGTGGGCCAAGGCGTTGTTCGCCACTTCCGCTTCCCAGGCGTCACCCGTGGAGCGTTACCTGCACGCCCCCACTTCCCTTCCTTCTTCCCCTTGTTCTAGGTAATGAAAAATAAGAAATAAGAAAAAATAAAAAATAAAAATGTTAGGTTCCGTGTATTTAATCATCTTTTTTTTTTAAAAAGCCTAACCTATACGAGAGTGGATCGTATACTGAGCCACTTATGGTACTCGGAGTAGCCTCGGCTATTAGCGAATAAAAGCAAGACACGAAAGAAAACGAGGAAGCAGATGGATAATGGTAAGTGCAAAGGGCGTAGAGATGTCTGTATGGGATGGAAATCGGTGGTTAAAAAAAAGGGGGGTTTAGGACAAGGATGATGACGTGTAATTTCGGCAGCTTTCATTTTCCGTGGAAAAAATAGTAAAAAGAGCAAGCGAGAAAATGACAAAAAAACCAAAGGGGCAAAATGGTAAAAAGAGAAAATAAAATGGAAACATATGAAGGGCCGAGAAAGCAACAGAAAGTTAAGAAAACCCTGATTATCGAGTTCTGTGAGATCTGCAAAAACAAAATACAAAGCAGCAGCTAAATAGCCCACACCCTTTTCTCTTCTTCTTCGTTGGATAATTTTCTTTTTCTTCCTTTCTTCGGTTTCCTCTTTAAAAATCACAGGTAGAAAGATAGTTTCCTTTCTCTTTGTTTTTCAGTTTCGGATCTGAAAATACTCCATAATCTTTCTTCTTTTCCCTCCTCCTCCTGTTTCTGTTGTAACCAAAGAAATTATGAGGATTCGGAAGAACGCAAACCTTTCTTCCTCCCTCAACTTCTCGCAAGCTCAGCTCTTACAGCCGCACGTTTGCCAGCTAAACCAGTCACCATGGGATGTGATTCCTTTCTCTCAAGATACTTACCAATCTTATCTAATTCACCAGGTAATTAAGAGTTTCTATTTTATTTCTCTTTTCATCTTCTTTTTTTGTTTAATATTTTTCTAACAGATCTATCAATATTTATCTTCTCTATATTTTCCATAATCCTTCTTTTTTACCTGCATTTCTATTCTTCTAATTTCTAGGGTTTTTTCTTTGTTTTCCAAATATTCTGCCTTAGGGTTTCATTAAAACCCTAAATTTTCTTCTTTCAGTTTCATCTTGTATTTCTCTCCAAATGTTCGATTAGGTTAATGGGTGTTCCTCGTAGCTTACATATTTTATGCGTGTATGGTTTTTTTTCCCTATTAGTGCCAAGGAGAAGATGGCTTCAACGGAAATGGTAGCTTAGGTGATTCTATTGGTGCTGTTGAGAGGTAATTTGTAATCATTATATGTACCAATCGATTATATTTCTTTTCTTTTTCCTTATCGAGCAATATTAGGGTTTTTGAATATAGTTAGATATTTTCCTAGTAATTATTCAAAATTTGTGATGGGTAATCGCGGGGCAGCGGTTAGTTAGTGTCTGTGGTTTTTAAATATCGTATATTACTCTATAATACGACAGCAGCAGCGTGGCCTCGTTAATGGACGATGACCCAGAAGACAAAGCAGCAGCGATAAAAATAGATGGCGACGATATGGTCATGGACGATAATTATGATATGGAGACGATTCCAGACAAGAAAAGAGTGTTTAAAGGTTGCGAATTCAAGTTCAAGAAAAGAGAGAAAATTCATTGCTTTAACAATGGCAAAGGCTGGCATTGCCAGAATGACCAGAAAGAAGGTCAATCGATGTGCGACCATCAGTCATCTATGCTAAAATCTCATGTCAACAGCAATAATGTCACTTCTGGTACTGTTATACCTACTAGTCCGTCGTCGATGAAGAAAACCGAGAAAGGTACAGCTGGGACTCGCCGGGGACGGGCAAAAGGAGCAAAGAAAGGGCAAGCATCGAGCTCGAATCCGTATGAATTCTACTATTATTCTGGGTTTGGACCCTTGTGGGGGAAGAGGAGAGGAGATAGGGGGGAAGGGAACAAGAATGGGATCAAAGAATTAGCAGAAATGAATGGCGCAGCAAGCGAATGCAATACGACGCCGTTTTCGACTCCATCGCCAATTGAACTTCATGATGATAGGTTGGATTTTGTGGACGAGGATGATGACGATGACGATGATGAGGGTGATGATGACAGCGAAAATGGTGATTTTGGAAAGAAGCGGATGCGAAAACCAGTTAAAGCAAGATCCTTGAAGTCCCTCATGTGAAAAATTGAGGGTTTTTATTTCGTCTTTCTTGTTTCCTTTCGTGTTTATTTCTTTCTGCTTTTATGTTTTCATTTTTTTTTTCTTTATAAAAAAAGGAGGTTTTTTAGGGTTAGTGTGGGCGATAATTTTGGTGCATATTATGATGTGTTATATCCATGGTGAGATTAGATTTTTCTCTGTAACATGACAGTAGGAGAAAGTATAGGGTGTGGAACCAGCAGACCTGAAGATCGTATAGTCAACTGTTTAGCATGTTAAGGGTAGTTCCGTAACTTATACATCCTTGTTATTTTTTTTTGTTTTTATATATATTAATGCCGCTTCCACAATTTCCCATTACGTGGCACATTTTATGTCTTTTTTTTGGTTTCATTCCTTTTAGATTCTATTTGTTTTCCATTATAATAATATCATTCATAATAATTCTGCTTTTTTACGTTTAATCAATAAAAAATAAAATAAAATATTTAAATTTATTAGTACATGTACTTCTGGATTGTAACTTAATTGTCTTTAATACTAATATTTAATTATAAAATATTTATTAATAAATTATTCGAAGTGCAATAAATATTAATTAAATGCTTTTTAATTGAATGTACTATTAAATAGTGATTAACTAAATTAAAAAAGTAAATTTAAAGTGTTCTGAATTGCACATATTAAAATCGAACCATAAGCACTAAAAACGCAAATAATCAGAATCTCATCGTGCTTATTATTATGTTTTTTTTTTCTCAAAAAAGCTAATTGCTTAGGAAGATAGAGGTAAGTGTGCCTATTATGGAAATTGCAGATAGACAAGGACCGACAATTTTTGCGGGGAATGGATGCCAACAGGGCCTGATTTATGATTTTCAAGTCCTTTTTTTTGAATAATAATAGAGTCTATAATACTAACTATTTCATAAAATTCGTTGTTTTTTCTATTATTATGTGCATCAATTTATTTGTTGGTTTTGAAATGCAAGGACGTTGAATAGTGGTAGGGACGGAAGGTCGTGACGATAATTGATCCCCGCAGCGCAGCCGCACTCTCCTACCAAAAGTGGACGGCTCTTTTCTTTAATATTCTTATGTTTTAATTACTTAAAATCACATTTATCTATTGAACACACCCATCATCAACACCAACTCATCAACCCTACAAATAATAATTACCGGTACCAACAAAAACTATATTCAGTTCAGGATTGGACGTACGAGTGCTATGGAAGATAACGCAAAGAACAACTGGTATATATAATACTAAGTCGCTGCCATATCATCAAGCTTCGTAGACGTGTACCATAGAAACGTTGCATTGTATACATTCTCTTATCATCGAATATAACCTTTCATGAAACTTTACTTGTATATTTAGAAACTATAATGGATGATAGCCAAAAGACAAGTGAAAGGTAATGGCGGGCAATGGGGTAAAAAGAGAAAACCCAATGAAGAACAGTACATGGAGCAGTGGTTTGTAAGGTTGAAATGTCGGAGATGAGATGCCCTCAAATTTTGCCTATTCAATCTATAAACCCACACACACACTCCTCCATCTTAAAAACCACAGCAAGTACGCTCTGCCCTCTCCTCATTATTACCCTTTTTGAGACCAATTTACCATGTGCCAAATTTTTCACTATCGCACGCTCTCATCAGACGCGTGTTGCTTATTTTCTAAGTCATTGGGATCGACCGACGGTGTTGGCAAATGGAATTCTTGTTCTCCAATCTTAATGATTTTGAGTTTATATATTTATGATATTCTCTTGAATGATGAAATAAATTCATTTAATTTAATCTCAGCCAAGCAATAACAAAATCCATAAAGCATAAATCTCACCACTGATTGCCCCGTAATAGGAGTAGGATTCATGCACATATAATAGCCAAAACGAGACATGCAGTTGGATCATAGCCCACAACAGAACCAGAAAACCATGCGAAAATGGCTACTGATAGCTTTCCTACATCCTAATCTTGGAACTAATGTCAAAACACAAGTCATTTATGCAAAGGAATTACCCCGAGCATCTCTACGCCATGAAAAGCAAACTTAATCTCACTGTGGTTTTCAGGGGAGAAGAACTTGCGATAACAGCGAAAGCACTTCTCGTTACAGATTAAATAAAATTCACCATTAGATGCATAAAAATCCATCACAACAGCAACAAGAACACGAATATTCGACAACATAGATCAAGAATTCAAGTTAAAAACGATTTCAATCAAAAAAAGAATGAAAAAGATGAACTAACTTACGAGCTGGATCTTAACAATAAGCAAAACGTCTGGCAATAACTCGAACAACAGCCTGGACGGCATCGCATAGGCCAGAAGAAGAATCATGAGCAGCAGCAGCGATAGATAGAAAAAGAACAACTCATATGCGGTGGTTTGACCCGTAAGTTTTCTTTGGATGCAAGTTCATTTTGATTCTTTGCCACGTGTTCTGTTGGGAAGAGTAATCGTACGATTGTCTGGACGACATTATACTTATTTTTAAGAAGTTGTCCTTTCTACATTATTTGCCTCTTGATTTTAAAACAAACAACTAATTTTATATTTCTTATATATATATTACATGACATTCAATTTAAATGCAATTCTTGTTAAAAATTAATTAATTAATTAATTCATACGATAAATTATGTAATTTTTTCTAAATTAAGATCAACAATATTTTTTTCCATTAATGTGAATATTTATTTCCTTTTCTGATTATTCGTTTATTTTTAAAATTCAAGTCAAACTTAAATAAATAGGTAAAAACCCATATATGACAATTGCTATTTACACATTAAATAATGTAATTATTATATTAAATAAATAATAAAAACAATTTCCTTTTGTTTAATAACCCAATCCGCAATTTTCCCACCTACCGAACACGTATTATGATTCTTAATCAAATTAAGATTAATAATTTAATGTCTTGTTAATTAAGTACATTATGAAAAGTCTTGTCAAAATAATTATATATTAAAAATGGTACTAGAAGTGGAACAGACAACCTGGTCCAGATTATCTAGCGCGTGATGAACACTCCCCGCATGTGCTAGTGGTCGTGTCCTGATCTCGAGCCACCAAGGCATAGGTCAAAAGCGGTACCTCACTCTTTCAAGAATCAATGGTATAAAATGGGACGAATTTAATTTCTTTTTCGGAAAAAAAAAAAAGAAAACTGATTAAAATAAAACCCTTCTTTTTAATTTCTCTCTCTCTGTTTTTTTTTTAATGCTTAATCAAATATACTTTTAATCTCTATTTAATTCACTTCCCATATAATCTCTTCGTTCTTCACCAATAATGGCATCAGATAATTCGATTCTTCGATATCCTGCTTCATGTTATAAGATTCTAAGCCTCTTGTTATCCTTTTCATGTTTCTTTGGCTCTTCTCATTCAGCTAACGACTACAATTCTTTCACTGTTTCAAGCTTTAGATACCCCAAATCTGTGGTCAAGCCATATGATTTGCGTTACATTAGAGGTGCGTTACGTCAAACACATATTATAGAAAACGAAATCTGACCGACCCGGTTCTTATTTTTACAATTCTTTGATTTTTCATGGATCATTTTGTGTCATGTTGATGGGTTGTGCTTAAAGTTTCGAACTTGTTCAAAGAAATTTGCTTATTTTGTTTTACTTGATCGCCATCATTTTTTGGTATCTGATTGCTGTGATCACAAATTTTATCTTATCATCTTCAGCTAGCACTTCATTACACCTTACGTCTTGATCTTCGCTTTCTGGGTTTGCTGCTTGAACTGATGGACTATGCTTGTTATGGTTAATTGATGATGTTTCTAGCCATTAATATAACCCTGAGTCCTGAATTACAGTTGAAGTGAGCTAAATTAGCTAATTTGTACAGTTTTTTTTTATAAAAAAATTTGTTTGTGGCTCGGGTTAATCGGTAATATTCTTTTGTATTGCTTCATGTCATAGAGGTTCTGAGCTGACAGTGAGAATCTTGGTGCTATGCTTACTCCATCTCTTCAGCAAATGGAATCTTCATATCTTTTTTTCTTCTTGTCTTTTTGTTGTTTGCGATCCCTTTCATACTTAACAAGCAAAGATTTAATATCATTGGACGTTTTTGCATATAATTTGGCGCTTGTTTGATGCTTAAAAGTGGTGGACTTGTTCTGTTATGGTTGAAATACTTCATAATCACACTTTCTTCTCAAAAGTATAAACAAAGAATACCATTGTAACTCGAATTGTATCTTGTCCTCGTTGATTATCTATTATTTTTTTGTTATTATTAATCGAAATGACGGAATCTGTTGAAAATCTTGAAGTGTTGAATCCTTAAATGACAATTTTATTCAAGGAATTGCAGTGGAAATGTTGTTCATTTGCTATGAATTTATCAATCCGTAAGACTTCTGTTGTTGTGCCTTGTTTCAGTTGAATTGCCTCCATGGTTCTCATCTATTTCCATTGCAGTGGAGTCGGACGTGGATCTTGTAAGTATGCATGTGTAAGTATGAAGGAAAAGGATTTTTGAACCAGTTGACATCATCTGATACCTGATGTTGAGATTTTTATTAATCAGTCACAATCACAAAATTTTATTTTAAAACCTTTCATAGCTATAAAGTTGAGGTATAGTGTATTTAACTATGTTGATTGAAGTTATTGCCTTTGTAAATCAATCAATAACATATTGAATTCCCAATATTGTTTGCTGTGACTATGTTGCGCTTTCATTAGTTTATGCTTTCAAGATTTTTACAGGATGCTAAAAGCATTTCAAAGGTTCCTAAAAGCACACTGCCAATGATCTGCATCAGAGATGGCAGCCCCCCTCTGCCAGATGTCTTGAACAGTTCTGCTATAGAACTAGGTAAATGAGTTATTAGTAAAATTTATTTTTTCCCCGGAGCATCTCTTTTTGTACTTTTAACTGGTTACACTGTCGAAATCATACATGATATTTATAAGAGACTGTAAATGTTGTTGTTTTAGGTCCTCTCTACAATGGATCCTTTGAGGTTCCATATGGTCCTCAAAGAGTGCAATGCTACCCGATGCAGAAGAATATAACTGTTAAATTGACAAATGAACAGGTTTGTCATATCAATTTTTAGTAATGAGTGATAGATTTCAGATTTGTTTTTGAAACTGTACCCAGATCCTCCCTTCTCAAATAAAAGAGAGTGCAAGAATTTAACATAATTTTTTTTATCATTTCCTTTTACGTTTATGATTTTTTTCATGGATAATAATATTCATTAAAGTTTAACAAAGTAGTTTTTCCATTTTCAGATATCTCCTGGAGTATGGTATCTTGGTCTTTTCAATGGCATTGGACCCACAAGGACACAATCAAAAATGGTACTGTTCGTTAAAACTAGTTTCTGATGAGTATTTGTGATCTGACATCTCTTTTTATTCTGATCTACCATCTTGGTTTAGTTGCCAGTCCGCATGCCTAATTAAGTAAGCAAGTAGGACACCCAACATAATGAATTTAGCACAGCAATAGCAACGCTTTTGCCACAAAGAATTAATGGTATTGGCTTGAGTAAAGCTGCTGTTATTTTGTGCACAATGAGAAGAAAGACAACTTCTCATTATCATTTAAAGAAAATGCTGGTAATGCATCCAAATGTCTTAGATTTTTCGTTTAAAGTTGATATCTGCTAAAGATCGATGAGTATATATTTGTGAGGCAGACAAGTGGTCTATTTGTATAGGCTTTGACATTCCTGTTGGTTTTGGTTCCACGAGATGTTTCCCTTGCCTTCACTGAGCGGTTTGACTGTACAGATCTTGAATATTGCAGTTATATGAATTTATAATATATCATCTCTTCTGACAGATTGTACGTAGCCCTGCATACTCCTTTAGTGCCAACGTCAGCATAGAAGGATGCATAATCTCCACAATGTGGGGTCAGTACTGCAACCAGACAATTAACTTGCTTTCATGTTCTTTTCCTGAAAGCTATACTGTTATAGGAAATATTTCCAACACTAACTCCTATACAAAAGGAAGTGTGATCTCATGCAAAAGTTTTGAGAACTCATGCCATGGACAAGGTGAAGTGAAAGTTTATTCACTGGATGTGCTGGAAATAGCAGAGGAATTAACAATAATGGCAGTAAACATTAGTTCCAATAATCCTAATTTAACTTATTTTGTTCGACATGGTGCAATGCCTTCAATGACATTGTATGATTTTTCTGGTGATATAAGTAAAACTCCTTTGGTTATTCGTTCGCCAAAAGTTGGACGTTGGTTTATTGCTATTTTACCATCTCTTACTTCAAAAGCACTTGGAGAGAGCCAGGATAATAGCACACAGGCTTGCTACTCCATTAAATGGCAAGTGCTCCAATGTCCACTTGGGAAGGCCGGATTGAATTGTACATCAGAAAGCTACATACTTGAGGTAAGGCTGTCAAGGATTGAAGTGCTCTCTCCAACTGCATCTCAATGTTAAACTGTTAACTTTGATTTTGATGAGTAAATATCTACTATATTATTAAGTAGATTTATCTAGATGAACATTCTATATTTTTTTTTATGGAAAATAACCATAGGATAATGATACAAGGTATATTGATTGGTGGGAATATCAAGAGTAGATGTATCCCCATGTCTTTTACTGTTTTTCCCTTTGATCGTTGTACTACATAATAGTTTTGATACGATAGACTCAAGTACTCATCACAACTGTGATGCAGGTGTCAACAAATAGTGAAACTAAATCAGACAAAATAACAAGTTCCTTTCACCTTAATCAGATCAGGGTTTTGTTAAAATATGCAGAAGATTGTTATTGTTGTATATTTTGACATAGTGGTGTTGTTTTACAGCTTCAGATGAATTCTTACATGAATGGTTTGATTTATTTATCATTTGAAACTTGTTACACGCAGACATTTCTCAGGAGAGACTCATCCCCTTTTGAATCCTTTTATTTTCCGATTACTGAAAAAGCGTCTCCAGATTCAGCCAATTTTCCTATTGATCTCCTCTCAAACAATGTCTCAAATGGTGGAGAACCCAATAATTCTTGGACTTATTTTCTCTTGAACATCCCTCGTGGTGCTGCTGGAGGAAACATCCATGTCCGACTAACATCAAATGCAAAGATAGATTATGAAATATATGCCAGAGTTGGTGGATATCCATCTCTTGACAATTCAGATTATTATTATGCAAACAAAACAAGAAGCAGTGATGGTTCCCCGTTCTTCTCGCTTTATAATTCAAGTGAAGACAAGGTTGATTTTTACATACTATATGTTCAAGAAGGAACTTGGACTTTTGGATTGAGGAATTTAAATACAACAATTGGTAATCCAAACCACCAGACTGCCATGTCTGTTTCAGTGGAAAGATGCCCGCGAAGATGCTCCTCTAATGGGGAGTGCAAAGTTGCTTTGGATGCCAGTGGATTAACATCATACAGGTTTTGACTTTATCTTCGCACTTTGGTTTTTTTGGTTCAATTCACTAGCCATACATGCGATTCTTGATAAATGATTTTGGTGGTTACTCTGGTTGTCATCATCAGGTTGACCACATTTATTCATTTAAGATTCAACCAGCATACATTATTTATCCTTGCAACTCCTGTAATCATGCTTTTCTTTTGATTTGTCAGCTTTTGCTCTTGTGATCGAACTCATGGAGGTTTTGATTGCAGTGTAGAAATTGTTTCACATCGAGGTATGTATTGTTCTCCTATAATATATAAAGATTTTGTTGATAAATGTTTGTGAAGTTCTGTAAACTGAATCTTTTAAAAGCTATGCATTATTTTCTAAACAAACGAATGATTTTCTTCAAAGCAAAAGTGTAATTGGTTTTTGTAGCACTTGCAAGTATGAGCCATAGAACTCGGAGACTATGAATAAGTTTCTTTCTTCTCAGCGCGACTTTTATGTGAAAGTCTCTGGATCAGAAAGGTGTTTTGGTACTTGTTATCGAGTTGTGATATCCTGTTTGATGTGAAGTGAATACTTGTACATGGTAGCAATGTAGTGGTTTTAACCTGATCCAGTATCTTAAAATATTGCAGGGCATATACAACAATCTATTGCTCTTATCGCATCAAATGCCGCTGCTATACTTCCTGCATATTGGGCTCTCCGGAAAAGGGTAATTTTCTGTTATGTTATTATTTGTGTTAACAATTAGAGAACTCCTGGCTCCGATCTTATGTGGTGGATTTAAGGTGAAAACTATAAATCTGTCACGAGTTTTGTTGCAGACTCCATGTTCTTCCTCAAAACTATAATTGCTGTAACACTCACCTAACCTCTTAATTCTGCTATCAAACTGATTCATCTGACGGTCAATTATTGATGAGACATTTAAATCTCAAGGGTACCTGATATTGATATCAAGGAAGATTAGGCATCTCTGGTACCATTAAATGTCTAATGAGGAGAATTTTACATCTTTACGAGTTGTAATCTTGATTGAACGAATAATTCTATAGTTTTTCTCTTGCCAAATAACACTATCGATTGATTTATGCAGGCATTTTCAGAATGGGTGCTCTTCACGGCAAGTGGAATTTCAAGTGGACTATATCATGCATGTGATGTAGGCACCTGGTGCGCATTATCATTTGGAGTCTTACAGGTACAAGTTAATAATATTCTTCATATATCGTATCTATGTTGCAGTGTTGATTTGCCGATTTGAAAAATGTTTCAGTTCATGGACTTTTGGCTCTCCTTCATGGCCGTGGTCAGCACTTTCGTCTACCTAACTACTATTGAAGAAGGGTATAAAAGGACAATTCAGACAGTTGTTGCGATCCTTACAGCTCTGATGGCCATCACTAAGGCTACAAGGTAATTTAGAACTGGTTTGAATAGTTCCAAGTATGTCCTGTGCATCTGGTGGACATGATTGCCATATATTAGAGTTTAATCATGACAAAGTTCTGCAGGTCTTCCAATATTGCTCTTGTAATGGCAATTGGGGCACTTGGCCTTCTTGTTGGATGGCTCATTGAGTTCTTTACCCACTTTAGATCATTTTCATTCCCAACCGAATTTTGCTTAGATATGTCTTCTGGGTGAGTTCTTTTCCTTGTCCACTTCGTTAAATGCCTGGACTAATCGTCATCAAGGTCATTCTTTTCTCTTTCTCGGAACAAGTATGATTACGATTGTTTCTTTGAAGAAGGCTGAGATATTTCTTTTGTTGCTGTAGATGGCAAACCATTAAAAGCTGGTTCAAAAATTTATTCAAGAAGCTTTGGAAAAGATTCCGGTGGGGTTTTACACTTGCCGGGTTTAGTGCACTCGCCATGGCAGCCATAAGCTGGAAATTAGAAAGCAGCGAAAGCTACTGGATATGGCACAGGTATCATAGACATTCTTTCCCTTCCTCTTTCTTCCTGTCTCTCGCCTTCTCTGCAACTGACAATGGCCTCTGTAATTTGTTTTTCTTTTCAGCATTTGGCATCTCACCATATACACATCTTCCTTCTTCTTCCTCTGTTCAAAAGTAGATACTATTAATAGCGAGAATCAAAGCCCTTCACCTGGAAACTATACGTTAACCCGTCAGGATTCATCTTCCAGGGGTGAATAGGAAACGGTGGGAGAGATTTTGTCAAATTTAGCTCTCAAAACTACCCGGACAACGAAATAAACAGGTTGTCAAGCATCAAGGAAGACAGGTTGCTGATGAAGCAGAAATATATGAACTGGGTGCAATGGCAAAAGGCTAAAGCATTCCCAATTCTTTCTGTTCTACGTTCCCCATTTTGCAGTCTTCCATTTGTAAATTTCATGCATAGAATATAAAAAATGCAGGGTTTGATGCGAATGGAGGATGGACAGAAATGGTATTAAAGAGCTCTAGGGCGGGGGAGTGGGACGGCCCCTGCTTCAAAGGTCAGGGTGGTAACAGTTACCATTATCATATATCATTTAAAAATATTATTTAATCTGTAAAATACAAAAACAAAATTATAAATACAATTTGGCTTGGATTATCGGGATTGGTCAGATTAAGTTGCTTAATTATCGCTAATTAAATCTCTAATATTATTTTATTCTTTTTCTTGAAATAAAATTCATATTTTTTATGTGGAAAAAAAAAAAATAAGCCGAACATAATATAATAATTTTAATATTATTTTTTAAATAAAATAGAACTTAAAATAGGTAAGTGGATCATAAAACGTGGCGCGTGTTACAATTACGTAGATCAAGTACAGGTATCTGTCCGAAACCCGACCAATTTTGACTTATAGATTCTCTTTATTTTATTTACTATTCAACCCCTCTAACTTTGAAAAATTACAAATTAATAGAACAGTTGTGAAGTAGACAAATGCGAGTGGACGGCGCGTAGAATACAACTAACAGACTTATAAAAGATACAACAACGACAAACTTCCAAAAGCTCTCTCTTCTCTTTTCGTTTTCTTTCACCGAATGGAATTCTTTCTTCTGCAGTTGTTCTCTTTTTTTCTTCTCTTAAATTAGGGTTTCGTGCTCCTTCTTTTTGATTTGGCTGGTTTCCTACTGCTAAAATTGATATAGAGTTTATATATACACGGATATCAGATTCATTATCTTGCTCTTACAGCTGGTAATGCTTGCCTTTGATTCTAGCTCCTGTCATGGTTTTTTTTTTTAAAAAAAAATGATTTAGCTGCTGCTTATTATTTTAAATTATGCTGTGCGTATGTTATTCTGTTGTCCGCCCAGCTTTTGTAAGTAGTTGATTTCATTTTATTTTTGGTAACTGAGATTAGTTTCATTGCCCATAGGTCTTGTTCGGAATCGGTCATTTTCTTCAATTTCGATCTTGCAGAATCATATCACTCGTGACATGTTTTTATTTCTTACAATCTCTTTAAATGTTTTTTTTTCTTTCTTTGAAAAGGAAAAATAAAAGTTGGAAGAGTCGAGGTCGAGCTATGGTGATCTTTTCGAAGATGAAACTTAGCTAAATTGAGCTAGATTGAAATGAATTCTTGCATTTTTAATATTTCAACTCTAAGATGAAGATGACAAGTGTGGATGTTATACTTGCAATCTTTGAATGTATCGTTATGATTTGTACAGACTGTAACCAAAGGCTTACTTGAGTTGAATCCAATTGATGAATAGTATGCTTACCAGTTCGTTGAGATGCCCATCATTGTCAAACTTTTCCTGATGGTTTTTCTGCCTATATTTAGTTCATTGATTAATCAAACTTGTAGATTTTCCTAATTTATGTTTACTTGCGTATTCCAAGTTTTTGTTGTTAACTTGCTGATTGTTGCTTATTATATACATTGGCATTTCTTATTTTGCATATGATGCTTGCCTAGAGATAAGCATGCTTAAACTTGTTCAAGCCAGTTGGCTTAAAGCTATGCACAGAAAGTTGATAGTATTGACCGATTTTCAAGTACAAAATTGCAGGGATGGGGGGTTGTTGTTGTTCTTCCAGGAATCCTCATCTACATGGAACACCTGTATATTATTACGTGAGCGGCATAACATCTTATTATTTTTCCCTCTCTTTTAGCACTCTTTTCCTTTGTAAGCATGAATAGCTATTTCTGTAGTGTGTATATTCTAGGCTTGGTCGCTGATTCTTGTGTTGTGTGATCAAGGTCTGTTGCTCGCATTGAAGTGGATATGGGCTTTGGAAGAAGTGGAGGGGTACTCATTGGGAATAGTGGAAAGCCCTTTCAGGCTTTCAGCTTTGATATTACGTTGTTCTCCCTATAATGGAAATAGTGTGTTAGATATTTGTTTTGCTTAGATATTTGTTTTCCTCCCATAGTTTTAGAATCAAAGTTTCTGGTGTGGAGTAAGTAGCAGACACATTTTGATGCTGAGTGAAGGATTGTCATTCAGATTGGGAAAATAAATAAGTCAGTTATTGTACTCTATTTCAGCTTTTATACATGTGCTTAGTTTATATAATGTGCAAGGTATTGCAAATATTGTTATCTCCGAAAAGTAAAATCCTTTCTTTTACTCTTTAGTAGCTTTTTCTTTAATTTTTTATGTGCACTGTGGATGACTGATGGTGTAAATTGAAATCAGCAGAAGTGGATGTAAAGATGCATGTTCATGGGATAATATAGGATGGAAATTTTATTTCGTATGGTTATACACAAGAATGCTACAAATTGTCCATGTGGAAATCTTTGAGCTTATAACTAATGAGAAGTGGAGTTTATGAAAAATACTGTTTCTAAAACTTGAGGCTTTTTCTTTTGCAGTGTCCACCAGCTTTGGAAGAGCGTGGCTCCTTGGCATCTCACAATGGTGTAGCCTCTGCATTCACCTCAGGTCTCCTGGCTGAATTGAATCTGAATACATCAACACCTGATACATTCCGTGCCCCTCCTGCACCCTTGCCATATGATGTGGTTTTGGGATGTGGGAGATCATCAGATTCTGAATCCATTAGAGAGACAATCAGTGGCGGTAGTTTTGAAACTTTGGCAACATGTGATGATCTTGAGGATCCAGGTGGCAAAACTCTTGCAAGTTCTTTACCAGTTTCACCAAAGAAGGCAGAAATCTCAGAAGTTAGTGAAGCTGTTGTTTCAACAACTGAAGAAGAGGATGCTTGTCCTATTTGTCTTGAAGGTGCTGCAGTTTCACCATCTTAGTGTACTATTTATTGATCAGTATTAGCCTATTAGGGAATATAGATCAAATCAGTTTCTGCCTTTATCTTCCTATGAGTGATTAAAAATAATTGTTTGCCCTGTTTGCTTTCGTGTCCAGAGTATGATGCCCAGAATCCAAAATTTTTTACCAAATGTGAGCATCACTTTCACCTGTCTTGCATTCTGGAGTGGATGGAAAGGAGTGACATCTGCCCCATATGTGATCAGGTTCGTTCTTAAACGATTACTATATGCAATGGTTGCAAAATTTCTATAAGCATGAAATTATTCTTCAAGATAATGCAACATCACAACCCAAGTGCCTTATCAAAAAAAGAACCGGAGAAAAAAGGAAAAAAGAAAGAAAATCACCTACATAGGCAAGCTCACATCTTTTCTTTTCCCCTTTCTGAGTAACTAGTTTGTTAGTTAGGCTGGTTGTTTCGTGTAAAGCCATGGGTTATTCTTGCCTTTTTTAAGGTAATAGTTGTGGGGCTTGGGGTAATTGTATTTGCAAAAACTAGCCTACCATGAGGAACTATATTGGTTAATTCGTAGTTTGTTGACATGAGTATGCATGATTTATTTGCTGCGAGCTTACGTTTTCCATCGATGGATGTTACAGGAAATGGTATTCGACCATACCTTCAATTAGTAGCTCTTTAAATGCTTTTCCGAATTGGAGATTTTGTTAGTGATTTCAACCGAAAGCTTGTCAACTTGGTGAGCTGCAAATGCATGTCAGTTCCATGTCAACTGATCAGCCGAGTGCCCGTATTCATTTTAATTATTGGTCTTGGTTGACTTGAAGTTCGAAAATATTATAGCTCATGAGATAACCCATGAGAAGGTCAAAAGTAATGGAATTTTACTGCAGCAAAAAAAAAACGAAAAAAATTGGCGACTCATTGTTAATACTTTGGTTTTGGTTTTCAAAAGAACCTGCAAAAAGCCACATGGCGATCAAGGAAGTTCAGGAGGGAAAAAAAAACCAACCCAAGAGGCAGTTTCTGCGGGAAAAAAAAGGTCAGTTGCTTTCCATGTTGTGCCGATTGATTAGATTCCCTTATCCTTTATATGCTTGTTGTATGGTGCATTTATTAGGGTCATATCTTTTTACTTTTGGAGCTGGTCTTGTAAATAAAATCTGTTATGGAAAGTGTAACATTCAATGAAAGGGATACTGTATTTTATGGCATTTCAAACTTCAACTTGATGGGGATAAATGTATGCGTTGCTAGTATTATACTATCATCTTGAATGTAGATTTCTATTGGCACCATGTTAACTATTAATCAACAAGCGCAGCTATAGAGACTATTTTGACGTGGAGTGATATAAAATTCCAAAGAGTGGTTTAATGTCATAATCCATGCCTAACATGTGCATCCATCGCAGAATTATTATGAAAAATAACAAATCATGAGATGCCATAATTGTTACACTTGCCAACTTTGATTTCATAGTATATTCTGAAGGTGTATTAATAAAATATCATGTTTACTAAATGCTTTTTTAGTATTCCAAGTTAGTGTGTGTATGATGTCTCTATTGAAGTTCACAAAATCATGGGTACGTTTTCCCGAAAGTAAGATGCTTTAGGTGGTGGGCATGAGATGCATCATATTCAGTTGGTGGGAGTGGGAATACCACCCCCAAACGCCAATTCCGTTCTGACACGTTGCAAATCCATCAGAGTAACGTGAGCCGTCCATCTCAACGTGACGGTTGTACCGACGTAGATCCGAAGACGCCAAGCGCGTGTTGGTTTACTTTTTTAAAAATTCTGAGATAAAACGCTCTCGCTGGGGAGTGGACTTGAGTGAGTGCATGTCTGCCACAAAATCATCACTCTCTCTCTGCTATTTGGTCCCCTCTCAGCTCATCTCACCATTTTACTCCAATAACCTTCCTTTTTAATATAATTACTTGCGTATATTGTTTTCAACTCCCATCGCATTAAAAATAATATCATGGGCAATTATATTTAATTTTTGCTGTTTAATGAGTTGAGATGACAATAGGGCTTAAAGCAGTTCTTCAATTTAAAAATGGTAAGCCTTACTCAGCAATCTAAAAAAATCACAGCTTTAATAGGGTTCACTTAAAATTAGCTCCCAACAATAATAAACCTTTCACAATGCTGTGCCCAAATCAGGTCTTATTTCACCTAATAATAATTCACAGCGTTTAACTGTCATTAAATATCATCAAGATCCGGCCACCATTATGAATTTTATGTAGGACACAAAATTTACTACCAACTTTCGTGGAGGACAATTTCGTAATATCATAAAGATACTTCTCACAACCCAGTTTGTCTTTTGTTCTGTGTCCTCTTTACAGGCAGCTTTTCTTTTTCTTTCACTTAGAAAAAATAATTTCTTTATAATTCCGTAGCAGATATCTATACAAAATCTCACACAGATCTCTCTCTCTCTCTCTCTCTCTGAAGTTGAAAAATTGAACCGCACTGAATCAGTTACCAGATTCAGTCATGCCTTCTCTCTAATAAAGATGCCATCTTTCTTTCTTGTAGAGTAAAGCGTAAGAGAAAAAAAAGGTGAAAAATCAACTCCATGAAATGTCGCTAACCATCTATTTGTTCTTCTTCTTGTTTCTGTTAGCAGCTCCTAATGCTTTATTCCTTACCAAATTTGAAGCTGCGGTTACACAAAATCCTGGAAAAAGACTGCCCATGTCCTCAAAGTTGGCATTTGCTAGACAAAAGAAGCTGACTTTCCCTGCTGACTACCATGGGAGTAGCAGAAGAGAGAAAATTGAGGAGTCGAATATGGTTATTATCTCCGGAAATGTGACGATTCCTAGTGAAAACCACACTTTCCAGATGGGTTTTTTCACTCCGAATCGTGGGGGTTCTAAATGGTACTTTGGCATTTGGTACACTTCAACGCCAACTCCAACTCATGTTTGGGTAGCAAATCGCCAAACACCCTTCACAAATCTCGCTTCTTCCACGGTATTGCTCACCGAAACAGGAAAGTTGGCATTAATGGAGTCCAATTCCATCATTTGGCAGACTCCAAACACAGATAAAGCAGCGGGATATCGTTTTCTTGACAATGGAAATTTAATTCTATCATCAGCGGCAGGGTCACTGTTATGGCAGAGCTTTGATTACCCGACAGACACGTGGCTACCTGGCATGAACATGACAAAGGTACAATCTTTAACCTCCTGGAGAAGCTTAACGGACCCATCACCTGGGTTATACTCTCTTCGATTAAGTACCAAAGGGTACAATGAATTCGAGCTTGTATTTAATGAAAGTGTCAGATATTGGAGCACAGGTAACTGGAATGGGAAAGCATTTACTGGTGTTCCTGAAATGACAGTACCCTACATATACAATTTCCACTTCGTTGATCCTTTTAGCCCCTCGGCGTCGTTTTGGTACACTGAAATAGCAGCATCAGATGCAGCTTTGAAGGCGCCATTAACTAGGTTCCGATTGGAGGTTGATGGGCAGTTTAAACAGTACACGTGGGCTTCGCAGGCGCAGAGTTGGAATATGTTCTGGTCACAGCCGGATAGTCAGTGCAAAGTTTTTAGGCTATGCGGGGAGTTGGGTTTGTGTACTAATAGTGTCCCGTCGAAGCCTTGTTCTTGTCTTTCTGGGTTCAGGCCTGACAGTGATGATGATTGGGAAAATGGAGATTATTCCAGTGGGTGTGTGAGGGAAAGCGGGGATTTGTGCAATAGGAGTGATGCGTTTGTGGAGGCTGGAGCTTTGGCTTATGAGGGAGCGAGTTCGATGTCTATTAGGGGGAGCCGGAGTGATTGTAAGAGATCTTGTTTGGGCAATTGTTCTTGTGTCGCCTTGATTCATGATGAGAGGACTAATTTATGCAAGATTTTATATGGGTCTTTATTGAATTTGAGAAATCTCAGCTTTGATAGCCGTTACCAAGAAGTGTTATTTATTAGAGTGCCAAAAGGCGGAAAGTTCAAGAAAGATGAGTCCAAATACGTGCTTTTGATCGTCGGTGTTCTTGCATCTATTGCCATTTGTGGGTTGGCAGTAGGAATGTTGTTGGTTTTGCAGATGAGAAGAAAGAAAGGCAAGGATATCTGTAAAGACAAAGATAAAGCGAAAGATGGCGTCGTCCCAATATTGAATTTAAAAGTGTTTTCTTACAAAGAGTTGTACGCAGCAACTAGGGGCTTTTCAGAGAAACTTGGGCATGGTGGATTTGGTGCTGTGTTTCAAGGCGAGTTGCTGGATTCTACTCTAGTTGCGGTCAAACGCCTTGAAAGGCCAGGCAATGGAGAGAAAGAGTTCAGGGCAGAGGTATGCACCATTGGGAATATTCAACATGTCAATCTCGTTAGGCTTAGAGGATTTTGCTCAGAGAATTCCCATAGGCTTTTGGTTTACGATTTCATTTCAAATGGTCCTTTGAGTGTGTATCTGCGTCAAGACGGTCCTAATTTGAGCTGGGATGTCAGATATCGTATAGCGACTGGGACTGCCAGAGGCATTGCATATTTACACGAGGGCTGTAGAGATTGCATTATCCATTGTGATATCAAACCCGAAAACATCCTTTTGGATAGTGATTACACGGCCAAGGTATCCGATTTTGGCCTTGCAAAACTTGTCTGCCGTGATTTCAGTCGTGTGGTAGCCACCATGAGAGGTACCTGGGGCTATGTTGCTCCAGAATGGATATCTGGAGTGGCCATCACTACCAAAGCAGATGTTTATAGCTACGGGATGACATTGCTTGAATTGCTTGGTGGCCGCAGAAATGTGGAGGGTCGGCCGTCTGCAGGTGGAGAGGGCGAAAACAGCGAGAAATGGTTTTTCCCTCCATATGCAGCCCAACAAATAGTGGAAGGCAACGTAGCAGCAATAGTTGATCATAGACTAGGCGGGTCATATAAAATCGAGGAGGTCCTGCGCGTCGCATCAACAGCAATTTGGTGCATTCAGGATAACGAGGATTCGAGACCAACCATGGGGATGGTAGTAAAGATGTTAGAAGGGGTGGTGGAAGTGCCTAATCCGCCAGCTCCAAAACTGTTACAGGCACTAATCTCCGGAGATTCATACAATGGAATCCAGATAGATTCAGGCAAAGGCATACCAATGAGTGATTATTCAGGCGAGAATATGGGAGTATCAAGTTGTGGTTCGCAATCATCTCCAGCCAATGTCTCCTTCCCAGTTAACGGCAATGCCAATATATAACTAAGAGGTTACCATATATAATTGTATGATTGACCAAAGCTAATTTCTTCACAAGCCGGACACTACTTGCCTGTTGCCCATTTGAATTCACGCTCTTTCCTGTTTATGCTTTTTGGGTTTTTCCTAGTTAATGAGTTGTATGTAAACCGAGTTGTTACTGTTGGGAAAATTTTCAAATGATTTCATGCAATGCAAGTGAAAAGATGCCCAATTATTACAGTTCGTGACTTGGAGCTGTTGTGGTGCTATTATTGTCTTTCCCATCATTATCAGCAACGACAGAAAGATGGGTGGACCATGTTATTTTCATCAACTACTTTTGGGACAGCCCACCAATTTGACTTTGGCAACTGGATTGGTCATAATTAAATTCAGAATTATCTTGTACAAATCATTTTATTTTCAAAATTAATATTAATAAGATGTGTAAATACTAATTATTCTGACAGCCGTTTCTGTCAAGAAATAAAAGAATAGAAAAATGTCGTAGACTGGGTCAACGCCTCGCTTTGGATCTCTTAATATTGGTGTGCTGTTATTTGACATGCATGCTTTCATGGCTGTCCTCCTTTATAGCTTTATCAAGTTATAGCCAACCAAACTACTCTCAGGAAAACATAATCGATCGAACAAACAAAGTTTAGCGATTTTCTCTTCATTCAGGCAATCAAAACATCATCAACAACAAGCGGGTTGAATTAAAAGAAAGCGAAAATTGCGAACAATAAAGAAAATGACCCACTCAGAGCAGAGGATAGCAGCAGTTCATCCTCTGCTGAATCATTTTCCCGTCAAGATACGGATTCGAATGACACTTCCACTTTGATCGACGGAATCACACGCAGCGATTCGCCTCCTGCGAATAGAATCTCCGTCTTTGAAACAACCAATCTCCACCATGCACCCTCAACTTTGGTTAACGACGAAGGCGGAGATTACCCACCTATACAAACCTTTGAAGATGCAAAGTACATTTGTTTCTTGGAATCTTCGAAGCTATGGGCGATTGCTGCTCCTATAGCGTTTAACATCCTTTGCAATTATGGGGTTAACTCATTTACTAATATATTCGTGGGCCACATCGGAGATATTGAATTATCCGCCGTTGCGATTTCTCTTTCCGTCGTTGCCAACTTCTCTTTTGGCTTCCTGGTCTGCGTCCATTCTTTAAAAAATAAACCTCTCTATTTTCTTCTTACAATGGTTAACTTGATTTTATATGCAGCTTGGTATGGGAAGTGCACTGGAGACGTTGTGCGGCCAAGCATACGGTGCAGGAGAGATAGATTTATTAGGAGTTTACATGCAAAGATCATGGATTATCCTGTTCGTTGCTTGCTTCTTTCTATTGCCTTTGTATATCTACGCCATGCCAATCTTAAAGCTCCTCGGCATGGAAGATGATATAGCACAACTTGCAGGCAGATTTACAATCCAAATCCTCCCTCAGATGTTTTCCCTGGCTATCAATTTCCCCACCCAAAAATTCTTACAAGCACAAAGCAAAGTTGGAGTTTTGGCATGGATTGGATTCGGAGCTCTGATAACACACATTGGGGTGCTTTATCTGTTCGTTAGTGTATTCAAATGGGGTTTGGGTGGCGCCGCCGCCGCGTACGACATTTCTGCTTGGGGTATTGCTTTGGCCCAGGTGGTTTACGTGGTTGGTTGGTGCAAAGATGGTTGGACTGGATTATCATGGTTAGCTTTCAAAGACATATGGGGATTCGCTAAACTTTCTATTGCTTCAGCGGTGATGATTTGCTTAGAGATTTGGTATTTTATGACCATTATTGTTCTTACTGGACACCTCGAAGACCCGGTTATTGCTGTTGGATCCCTCTCTATTTGGTATCATTCATCTTCTTTTCCATTCATGAATCAAAACCCTTCCAACTTTTATTACTAAGATTGAAATTTTCTTCTACAGTATGAACATCAATGGTTGGGAAGGCATGTTATTCATCGGAATTAATGCAGCTATAAGGTCAAAAACTGCACCATTGCTATTACTAAAAAGATTACACAAAAAGATACATTTTTCATTACCCTTTGCTGTTCTTCAGCGTTCGAGTTTCTAACGAACTTGGATCCTCACATCCTAGAGCTGCGAAGTACTCAGTCATGGTGACATGCATAGAATCTCTGTTAATTGGGATCAGTTTTGCATCCATTATTTTGATAACCAAGGATGAATTCTCCATCATTTTCACCGATAGCTTGGAGATGAGAAAAGCTGTCTCTAAGTTGGCTTACCTTCTTGGTATTACAATGATTCTAAACAGCGTCCAACCAGTTATATCAGGTATCCAGCACTTCCAATCCGATCCGCTCAATAAACCCAGAAATCAATAACATTCGAATCTGGATTTTCTTCTTGTATTGCAGGCGTTGCAGTGGGAGGAGGATGGCAGGCCTTGGTAGCTTACATAAATTTGTTTTGTTATTACATCGTTGGTCTTCCTCTGGGATTCTTTCTCGGTTACAAAACAAGTTTACACGTCAAGGTGTTATTATTAATGGATCAATAATCCTAAGATTCAACTTTCCTTGACAATGACATTAACCTGATTTACGTAAACACAGGGAATATGGATTGGCATGATCGTGGGGACTTCCTTGCAGACACTAATTCTCGTTTACATTGTTTGTACGACTAACTGGAACAAAGAAGTGAGTGGAAATCAAAGTCTGGCAAAAATCAAATAAACCCTTTTGACTGTTGATATTTATTCATTTTAACCTTGAAAAGTCTCTAATTCAGGTTGAAGTTGCAAATCAAAGGATGAAAAGATGGGGTGCCCATGAAGAGCCATTACCCACTATCCGCCCCAGATAGCCTCATTAACCCTTTTTCTTTTAGACAACTTAGGGTTTCTTTTTCTTTTCTTTTTTTTTTCAATGACTTCAGAAAGGAAAACAAAAAGAGTTAGAGTTTGAATATTTATACGTATAATTGACTACAAATGTAACGACCATATGATGTATGAAACGGACATTAGTGTAAAATACTTGGGTTACATCTGCACATAGTATAGACTTATGGGCTGCTACTTAAAGAAAAAAGAGAAGGATTCCTCATTTGTAAAACCCATCATCATCCTCAATTTGTGACAAGTAACGATGACCAATCATTAATAGTTAGTGACATGTATCATCATCATCATCATCATCTCTACGCCAAATATCTTATTTTTCTCAAAATAAAACAATTTTAATTTAATCAAGACTTGAAGAAAAACAGAGATTTCAAATGCCCAGATCATTGTTTTGTACATAAAAAGTTTTAAAATTCATATATATATATATATATATATGTATGGAGGGATAAATGTGTCTTGAAGAGTTGAAAGAATCTCGAAGCATGACAAGTTAGGCCTGTGTTTGCATGATAATTATTTTATATTGATAATAAAATAACAATGGGAAATGCAATGAATGAGATAGTCAAGGAGTTTGGTCTTTCGGTGGTATCCACAAGTCAATTATGTCAGCCTCTGGCTTTGCCTTGGCCTTGGCCTTTGCCTTGGCCTTTGCCTTTGCCTTCACTCTACATCTCTACCACCATAACATTCCCAATAATATTTTATTACATAGAGCAATCAAAACTCTGCTTTTTAAGAAAGTAAATGCCCAAATCTATATGTCTAAATTCACTTTTAATAGTTCAGTGTTGCCAAATCCCTCACAATTACCCTTTTTTCTTTATATATTTATTCCGATTAACTTTAATGTTTTACATCAACTTTAGATAGATATAAAGGAAAATGTAAAGTCATGCTACTAACATCACATCCCTCCCAAAACTCCAATTGGGTGGTATATATATATATATATATATACATCTTTAAATCAATTAAATAATTTTTTTGAAATGAATATTACGTACTTGTAAAAGACCTTATCCCACATCACTTTTGAAAAGCTAAAACTTTAAGTTTAAATATAACATTGGTTCTATTATTGGTAAAATGGGCTTGAGAAATGCGATAGCATCACACAAAAACACAAGCAAAGCAAAACTGTTCCTGGTTCCTACCTTTAAGGACGGTGCTATCATACAACTCACGCTATCTCTTTTTTTCAGGCATTCTAAATTGTATTTCCCACTTTGGAGGGTCCAGATTCAGTTCATTTTCTTCCCCTTCGACTCCTCTCAAATATCTCTTTCTGAAATAAATAAATTCAAAGAAAGGGTCCATTTTATTTAACGTAGGAATCTTTAGGATGCTTACGAATTTGGGGACTTATTTTTTTTTTTTTTAAAAAAGAAGAAAATATAATTTATTTACAGCGGAAGAATCTTGAAACCGTGCAAGGCATTACTTACCAATACTATATTACTTAAAAAGGGTTTTGTTAAATATCAACCCATAATTACCCTTAAAAAAACATATTAAATTATGAAATTATTAAACATGTTTATATTCAATCTGTAATTATTGTTTCATTAATGTATACACAAGGCATCCATTTACGTAACTTTTGATTTGTTTTTGGTGCTTAAAAGGACAGGGAAAATGGTAATTGGTGTTGCCGTTAAAGGTAATTTACATAATTTATAGGTGTCCTACTCGGATATAATTAATCATATAATCAAGATAAGATTTTGGTATGATTATAATCATTAATTAAATAAGAATTAACAGCTTGAATCTATTTGTAAAATGGATTTGATAAGAGAGTCTTATTTATTTATTTTCAATATTAAAGAAAATAAATATAAAAGATGTCCGTATTATGTTATCATCTGTTGTGTTGCCAGTTTTGCAATAAAACTGGTTCATGTCCGAACGGTTCTTGCTTCTTTCAGTTGTACAAGAAAACTCAGACTTGCTCTCTTTCTTTCTTTCCCTCTGCCTCCCTGAAATTGTCCTCGTTGAATCTCTGTAAAGGAAGAAACTTTGAAGAAGGAGATCTGTCAATCATGTCTTCCCCAAGCAAACGCAGAGAAATGGACTTGATGAAACTGTTAAATCTCTTTTTATATAATCTTCTTTCACTTCCTTTTCGTTCCCCTTTTCTCCTCTTGATCTTTTTTTTTTTCTCTTGCTTTTGATCTTCTAGTTTTGTTTTTTTCTTTTTCTGTTCTTACGTGGGCTTTAACTTCTGGGTGTGGTTAGGATGATGAGTGACTACAAAGTTGAGATGATTAATGATGGCATGCAAGAGTTTTATGTTCATTTCCACGGACCCAATGACAGTAATCTTCGTTTTCTTCACCTTTATGGTTTCATTTTCATTTCTGGTTCTGCTTTCTTATGGCATTTAGCAGTTGAGTTTATCAAGGGGATTGCTTTCTTCTGGGTCTTTTTCTTGATTTTGCCATGTTGACCATGTTTTGTTGTTGGGGTGGGAAGATATAATCTTCTTGAGGTATCAATTACTAAGATTAGTCCCCAGTAATCTCAATAACTTTATTTTTCTTGTTTGATTTTTTCTTTTCTTTTTTTTTTTAATACTTTATAGTTCTCATTCCATTGCTTTACGCAATTTGTAGATTCTACACATGCCTTTTGCTCTTAGAAGGAAGTTCATTTTAGGCTCTTCTTCTTCTTCTTTGTACCTCCTCGCTGAATTTACTGTAATTCTTTTCAAGAACTTTTTGCAAGAAATGGCTTATTAGCAACTCTGATATTAAAGTACGCATAGGTGCATGCCCTTCTTGGAAAAATAAGCGTTTTTTGTAATCATATGATCTTCCATGTGATGGACAATGGCAGGTCCTTATCATGGAGGTGTGTGGAGGATAAGAGTCGAGCTGCCAGATGCTTATCCTTATAAATCTCCCTCAATCGGCTTTGTTAATAAGATCTACCACCCAAATGTCGATGAAATGTGAGTAACTAAACATGGGAACTAAGAAAAGAAATCGTGTTTTCGGGGACTATGATTTGCAATGCCAAGTATGTTGTTTGCTATTGTTTCAGGTCTGGCTCGGTTTGTTTAGATGTTATCAATCACACTTGGAGTCCCATGTTTGGTAAAAAAGACTTCTCACTTCATGTTTGGTGAAAAGCAGCTGCAAATGAAAATCTAGATTGCCTTACTATTTTGATGCACCTTTTCTCTCCAGATTTGGTAAATGTTTTTGAAGTATTTCTACCGCAGCTTCTTCTATATCCTAACCCATCAGATCCCTTAAACGGAGAGGCTGCAGCTCTGATGATGCGTGACCGGCCTGCCTACGAACAAAGAGTTAAAGGTAAGCTTATGCTTTTTTATGAGTTTTGAAGGTAATCCTAGTGTTGGTGAGAAGTTGACTTCTAACACAATGATGGAAGTAATGATTCGGATTTTTAGCGTCCAAATTTGGAAACTTGTGTTTGTTGGAAAGCAGAAGTAGCATCTATTTGATTTGCATACCCTAATTATGAACTTCACTACTCCACAAATCCAAAATAAAAAGAAAAAGAAGAAATCATGTCATGTTCTGGACCACAGGATCTTAACATTTCTCTTACTGGTACCCTGTTTCCAAGGGCTTAATAAGCAATCCTTTTTATTCTTTGCCATTTTATGATTTGAAAACCAGAATAGAATCCTGTAACTGATGTTTCATACAAAGTTTATGCACTGAATGAAACTTCTTCTTCTTCTTCTTCTTCTTTTATTTGTAATCAATCAAAATGCTTGCTTTTCAAAATGTGTATGACTGAACTTACACTGTGACTGTTAAACCTCCGTTATTAGCCTTGCTTGATCTTGGTTAAGATAAAAAAACGTGGCAGACTGGATACATTGAATTTTGATTTCAATGGGAATCTGTCAGTCTAGATTTTCCTGGACATGAAACTTCCGCATTATTTTGTCTTTTGTATAGCATTCAACATTGATTAGTGCCAATATAACAGTAGCCCTATTGTTTTTATTGGCTGATGAACTAGAATACTGTGGGAAATATGCCAAGGCAGAGGAGGGCGGCGCCACAGAAGAAAAATCCAGTGATGAGGAGGTGAGTGATCAGGAGTACGACTCTCAAGATGAGGAAATGGCAGGCCAGGCAGATCCGTAATAGCTCCCTGCTTGTCCTCTGAACTGTTGTCTGTAAATGATGTTATTTTATCTTCTGTGAAATCACCAAAATGAAGTTATCCATTGGCAGGAAAAGAAAACATTTCCAAGCCTCTCGTTTACTTTCATCTGTAAATAAATGTATCTTGGCGTCATCGTGTTATTCAACATTGTTTGGTGTGATGGCATTTAGCATCAAGATGATGCCATCGGTTAATTTCTGGATATCTCCGTACAGTGATATGGGCGAAATGCTGTCAAGGTGATGAACCACCCAACACACACAACTGTATCAATAACGTAGTTCTGATATTTGTAGAATTTACTATCAGAATAAGGGAGTGCCTTGGTAACTTGAATAGGTACACGTCAAGACCGCGGGTGGATTGAAATGATCCAGTAAGTTAAGAACTACAAGATTTCTGAGAGCGGCATACAAATGGAGAACGAGGATGAATGATCTACTAATATTAACAGTATGGCTAATTGCATTTCCTACCGCCCACAAAAGGGCTGCCAATACACTCTTCATCTACTACGCTCAGCTCAGCTGCAACAATTTTTCCTTTCCTGTTTCTTTTTTTTTTTTTAATCTTTTGCAATTATATACTATCCTTAAAACGAAAGTCATAAGTGGCTTGGCCTCCTTTTGCCAGCATCTGTTCTCAACCTCTTTACTGGGTTCGCCCAACCAACAATCCCACCGCCATTATTTGCTGGTTGAGGTTGGTTGCTCCATCCTTGCTGATGGGAATTCTGATGGGCCATTCTTCCTTCCCTAGAAATAGAAGCTGCGACAGGGCTTGTGATATTCTGAGCCATGCTAGGAGGAGATACCGGACCACTCGTTCCAGTTCTTGACTTGGCCACCGGCTTGTCCCTGTCTTTCCTTTTCTTCTTGCTTATAAACAACTCCCCTGGATGCAATGGAGAATCATCTTGCTGACTTTGTTCCCGATTGTTACCACTCCCACTCCCACTCCCATGTCTAGCTTCCTTTGGCGCATGAACTTTCAGCCTCGTGCCATCGCCACTGGGAATTGATCCTCGTTGGACTGGCTTATGGGTAACACTATTATCTTGTTCTACGTTATTTATTAATCTGTGTCTTTTGCCTTGGCTCATAGGCGCCCGTCTTGGGGATGGAGCAGAACTAGACGTAGATAGTGGATTAGAAAAGGAGAGAGCATTTCTAGCTTCACGGAAATCTGTGTCTGGAAATGCAATCTTCAAGATGTCAAAAAACAAGTCATGCACTTTCCTTGCCTCAGACCTAACCTGCACGATGTAAATATACCTTGAGATCTTATTCATTGCTAAAAGTTACTAGAAAGAATGAAAATGCACAAATGAATGACAATGTTTAGTTGGAAAACATTTTACAGAAGACCAACCAGAAGTACAAAAAGGTTTTTAATTTAAAAAAGCCTCATCATCCTTTTGAAAAGATTTGATTCCAAAAGCAATCGCAAAAGTAACTTACAGAAAAAAGCACACAAACATTGGCAAGGCATTTGGTCTACAGAATGAGTTAAATGAGCAATCTCACCTCATGTGAGAACCCATAGAATTGCATTGCACCCTTTAACATGAGTTGTATGTCAAACACAAGCTCCATTACTCCATTGTATTCTAATCTGTCAACGCGCGTTTCAATCTTCCGCAAGTCCAAAGTAGTATTTCCAGAACCAGTCATATAACCAGAATTTTCAATCCTCTTCCACAAATCGGTCAGGAGAGGCACAATTTGTTGACCTTCCTTGTCTATTTTTCTTCGAAGCTTGCCAATAACATTCTTACACTGCATACATGAGGATTTCCAGGTAATTAATCCAAGAAAAAAGCTTGGTGACCCAAAAAACACATATCGGAAAACCACTCCAATTCCATTTCCATCATACAGAAAATCACCACCCTAATTATTAAGTTGGCATGCATATCTTAATAATTCAAAACAAAAGCTACAAGGAAACAAAACAATTCAAGCGGGAGAGGAAAAGGCTCCCTAGGGTGAATATGAAAATGTTTAAGAGAGATTCACAGAAGACAGATTAAAATGCAACAAAATGCCAGGAGGAGGAGGAAGACTGATGACGTAGTGCAACTTCATCGCTCAGCAACAACAGGTAGCAAAATGATTCTCAATTAAAACAACACTAAACTTCTATCCCTCTCATGACATCACAGAAAATACACATGATTAACAGACTAAGATTGCTATAATGCAGTCAATAAAACAATGTATACCTTTCTCTGGATGACATCTGACATCTTAGAGCCCAGCACTAAACTCCCACTAGCATTAGTAACTTTTCCATCCCAACTCTCTCTGGAATGTTGAGCGGCATCTTCTGGAGGTGGAGCCTGCATATTTAATCTGCTAGATTTAGGTGAAGCATGCAATTTTGATGTATTAGCTAATCTCCTTGACGGTAAGTTTCTCTTGCTTTTTGAGGAATCACATTGATCATGTCTGGCAGGATTAGACTCTCCAAATGGTCTTATCTCAACATCATTCCTTAACTGTGCTTGATATCTATGGTCTCCTTGGAATGACAACAAACATGCATCTCCGCGTTGTACCTCATTGCCAGACTTCTCATCTGGCCGTTCCATTGTTTGACGAGGTCGTAACCGGATACTCCGTTTTCGTTTTATCTTAGGTTGCAAAACTTGTTCGTCTTCGCCTTCTTCGCGATCATGAATCCAACTTCCAGACTGTTGGTGATCTATGTGAGAATCTCCTGAAACTGCAATTTCCCCCTCCTCCAATTCATCTGACTGAAAATTTGAAAAGAAAAATAAGTGAACAAATAGCAAAATCCAACCAACTAGATAACGTAGCAACACATAAAAGGGAGGAAACATACCAGCTTTTTAGAAACAGAACCTGGTCTAGCATCTAAAGCAGATAGAGACCCAAATTTCTGCGAAGAAACAGGAGATACCATTCTTGTCATTCTTCTATTATCAGATGAGGATCCAGAAGAACCAGCTTCTTCAAGAATGTGATTATTTCTAGCACTTGCTGTGGGCTGGGCATACTCATAACCACCATCACAAGCTGGATCGTCATCTTCTGATTGATCTTTATTAGTAGGTGGTGCTCCAACAGCACCACTAGATTCATCATCTTCGAATTCCTGAATCTCTCCCTCTTCTTCATGTACAGAATAACCATTTCTGTCATCAGAACTGGCCTCTGAATATTCCCCATTGTCATCATCAACCTCCTTGTAGTTAGGTGATTTTTTTCCCTTGGGACGGCCCCTTTTCCTTTCAGTTTCCATTTCACTGGACTCCATACCACTAGCAGATAATATGTTTTTTGATGGTTTCTTCGATAGATTAGCAACTGCAGCATCCACATCTCTTGTACTGGCTCGAAGCCACTTAGGAACCTGGTCATAGCTTGTCATCTCCTCGGTCCAGTCCAGATCTTCATCCATTTGATCAAATAATTCAACTTCATCTTCACTCCTAGCTATCATGCGATTTACCTCTTCAAGTGATGGAACATTGTGGACGGTTTCTTGGTATCGCTCTTCATCATGTAATAATGTCTCCAAGGTCATTCGCCTTTCCTCATGTGTTGTTCTTTGATCAAAGCGCCCAGCATTAATAACCTCATCAGCCATATCAATCTTATATTGTTGAATATTATTCCTTATGAGGCTCTCAATAGATCCCATGTATCGATCCTTCCCAGCAAGATCATCTTCGAGATCAATTGAACCTCCATTTCTTAGTTCATCTTCTTTCTGATGGCTAGGAATTTTGTCAACAACTGCTTCCATGTAAATGACTTTTACTTCCCTTGTTTGCCCAATTCGATGTGCTCTAGCTACTGCCTGCTCCTCATTTTTAGGGTTAGGATCAGGATCATATATAATAACTGTGTCAGCAGACTGTAGATTGAGACCCCTTCCAGCTGCACGAATACTGAGCAAGAAAATAAAGCAGTCTGAACCAGGGCTGTTAAAGTCCACTATAGCTGACTCACGATCTTCCAAGCTGGTTGTTCCATCAATCCTTCTATAGATCAGTCGTCTCCATTGCAAGTATTCCTCCACTATGTCAAGGAGCTTTGTCATGGTACTGAAGAGAAGTACCCGATGTCCAGTTCTTTGAAGTTTTATAAGTATCCTATCCAAAATCCACAATTTCCCACAAGATCTAACAAGGAAATCCTTGGAGAAGTCATTAAAATATGGATAATTAAGCAAAGGATGATTGCAAGTTTTCCGAAGCTCCATGCATCTGTTATTTAGAGTTTTATACACCTTAGGCTGGTAAATTGGATTTTTTTGAGCCTTGCGCTTCTCATCTTCAGGATCCACCCGTAGTGTCCCGGTAGATTTGATCCAATCATAGATGGCACTCTGAATGGCAGACATTCTACATCTCAAAACAATCGAAACCTGTAATACAGTGTGACATGAGAATCAAATAGACACAGAGATAATAAACTACAACAGCACCATATCATACCTTGGGTGGAAGTGAACCTTCCACATCTTCAACACGGCGTCTGAGCATAAATGGCTCCAAGATTTGATGCAGTCGGTGAATGATGATGACCTTTTTCTCCGTTTCCAGCCAGTCATCATCTGCATCATGTGTAGGTCCTTCTTTTTGGAAGGGTTTTGAAAACCAATCATGAAATGCTTTCCGATTGTCAAAAACTTCTGGTAGGAGGAGATTTAGAAGAGACCAAAGTTCCTTCAAATCATTCTGCAGAGAAGAATTTGGTCCAAATTAAACACATCTCGAATGTGGGTTCTTAGATCCAGGTTATTAATCAGAATCTCACAGAACAGTTTGTTAAATATCTAAGGTATCCCTCGCTCAAGACTTTTTACTCAAGCATACAGTCATTGCCTATGCTTTGAAGCTTCATCATATGAAGTAGAGGAGACATGCTAATGTTTAATAATTTAAAGATGTCTCTTACAGAGCTCAACAAGTTACATTCAAATTTAAGTTCAGTTGATCAAATAAAATTAGATTAGAGCAAAAACCTTTTGGTGCAAAAGTGCCCATGCATAAATAACTTTTAGAAAGATGGCACATAACTACCGCCCCATAACACAAAATCCAGCCAAAACTGGACATGTAATTTAAATAAAAAGTTACAAAATTCAAGCATGCAGAGTTACTGTGTCATATATAGCTGTTTTTATCTACCTGTAATGGTGTCCCTGTGAGAAGCAAGCGCCTCTGGCACCGGTATCTGTCAAGATCACGAGCTAAAACTGATTCTCTGTCCTTCATTCTCTGTGCTTCATCAATTATAATATACTTCCAATCCACTTTAGAAAGTTTAGAACGGTCATACATTACAAATTCATAAGTTGTGACCAGTACATTAAATTTCAAGGCAGAAACATCCTACAGTCACAGTAAAACAAAAGTTTAGCAATTCATAACAAATTTGACAGGTTATATACAAATACACGCATTTTCCTTACTTGAGAGAATAATTTTGAGCGTTGCTCCTTGCTGCCAACATAGTAAATGCAAGCCACAGATGGCAGCCAGTTATGTAGCTCACTCTGCAGCGTGAACTCAATTAGACAAAGCAAAAAGCAACAGAACAAACAAAAATAACCGACAATATGCTACCAAAAAGAAATATACCTTCCAATTCACCAAAACAGCATTAGGAACAATTATAAGATGTGGGCCATAATTTCCTTTAAACTCCATCAGATAAGCAATCAATGCCATTACCTAAAAAGTCCAAATGAAAAAAAAAATCCATTATATAATCCATGAATTGTTATAACAATCTAAGCAAGAAAAACATGCAGTAAGTGATCCATGAATTGTGTATTCTGGAACTAAAAAGCATTAGCCAACAGAACATCACCTGTACAGTCTTCCCAAGACCCATCTCATCTGCTAGAATTCCATTCAATTTGTTGTTATACAAAGAAAGCATCCACTGCAACCCTACCTGTAGAGTGCAAACATGAACACAAAAATAAGTAGCTTAAAAAAGTGGTGTGCAACAAAATAACACGAGAAACGATAAAAATGAAAATAACTCAACATCAGCAACCTACAAGCTGATAATCACGTAGTGTTCCAGCACGTAACATGGATGGCTGCCTTATGATCCTCTCATTGACAGCATGAGCAAGAGTGTAATACCTGGTGACAACCATAGGGAATGAAGAAAAGGGTAAACCTATCTGAATAATGCTAAAGAAGAAAATATGGAAGACAATTATCTGTATTCAGAAGCAGAAAATAAGGCATATAAGTTACTTGTTAACAGACGAACTGTCCTTGGGTGCATTCATTTCCAGAAATCTATTTCTTATCATTACTTCCTCACCCGCACAAGTTGCTGCTGCCCTTACTTCTTCTTCTGACAGACCCTAGATCAATACAAGAAGAATGAATAAGTAAATCTGTATACATTCAAACACATGGCTGGGAAACCAAAAAAGACTTTTAATTAGCAGATAATATAGCAATAATTTGAACCATGAATGAGGCAATAACTGGTTCAATACTGGAAATGAAGGCAAAAAGAAAAAAGGAAGTAAGTGGGAGGAGGAAAGAATTGAAACATGCCTGCAGTCGTGCAGCTGCTGCTGCAGCATTTGCTGCCTCCTCTACTTCCTGCTGGTTCTTGGCTGCAGTTATTTTACTTCCCAGTTTATAAAGATATTCTTCTGTCTGAGTTAAAAACGATGAGAGAACAGCATATCTTTCAGCACCATCACCCTCAACATTCGTCTGCTGCTCCAGCAGCATCTCCCTATACCTTTCAACATCATTGTTCTTCAACGCCTCCATTCTTTTATTTCGATCATCATCCTTTCTCTTTGAAAATTCTCTCAACATTCTTTCATGGTATTTGGCAACTCCTCTGTTGCGGGCAGTTCGTGCATCACGAATAGCCCAGTGAGCCTCCAGAAGCTTCTTACGCCACTGGAAAATGGACTTCAATTGTTTATCTCTCGTAGCTTTTTGTGAAGCCTGCACTTGTCTTGCTTGTTCTATCCGCTGACGTTCACATAAGCGAACAAACTTCCGATATGGCCTGTCAGGCATTGCCATGATCTCCTGCTGCTGATGATCAACTTCATCTCTTATACGAGCCTGTAGATCCAGAAGCCTGAGCTTCTTCTCTTCAATTTGTAGCCGCAATACAAGATCTGGTCTGATCCTTTTCCTCTCTAAATTGACAGCCAGCAAGCCGTTGATTTTCTTTAGATTTTCAGACCTCTTCTTGCTAAGTACTTCCACACCTTCTTCAAAAAGAAGATCTTTGACATCATATGCCAATGTTAAATTATTGTTTGTATTAACCATCCCAGAAGATCCGATGGTATCATGCTTTCTAGTAAAAAAGGGAAAATCAAATAATGGTCCATGATACTTTCTGGCAGATCCAACATCTTTTGGCTGTGGTGCAGTGTTTGGCTGTGCAGGTTTCTTAGCTTGCACGGCATCAGATGCAGTAATCTGTGGTGCAGCAGGTTTACCCCTTTCCACCATGACCTCACTTCTAACAGGAGGCTTCTGAAGACTTCGTTCCACCTCTTGGTCTGACTTAACAGAAAACATAGCATTTTGCTGCTCTGCTTTTCCAGAAGCAACTGAGGATATAGGCTCTTTGACCACAGCTGTTGAACCGTGCAAATTACGCATTAAGGCAGCTGCTTTCTCATCTCCTGCCCCAGCTTCCTCTTTTGCAGCATCGTGTCCATTTAGAGATGGCATTGCCTGAGAGTTCCTGTCATTAGACTCCAGATGCCTTGCCTGGGAGTTCCGGTCATTAGACTCCAGATGTCTTGCCTGGGAGTTCCTGTCATTAGACTCCAGATGCCTTGTCTGGTCCTCAGAAATTTTATCACCACTTCTATCCTGATTACTTGCTCCTGCAGGAAGAAACTGCTGCTGCAATTGCAATTCCAAAGGAGGAGGAGCAATAGCACGAAGAAGCTCTTGAGGAAGAGTACCTTCTCCTTTCTGTCATGTGATAAGGAAGGAACCAAAATTATCCAGTTAGCACTCATTCAGTCATGTAAAGTTCCAAATTGTGCTTAGGAAAATATGCTATATGAACAACAAGAATCTAAAAGGCAATTTCATACTTTCAATCGTCTAAATGCTAGTATTTGTGCTTTGAGAACATGTAATTGCTGCTTGGTGAACCCAACATGCTGCTGTGAAGCTTGGACCGAAGGCAGCACTTGTGAAGGGATAGCATTGCTCAAACCACTATCAGTAGAAGGACCACCAGATTGAGGAGAAAATCTGCTAAGTTGCTTGGGATGCTGCATTTGCGATGTTTCTGGACTATTTATAGCATTTCTTGCAGGCAAATTTTGATCTGCACCTTGGCTTACATTTACAGTTGACTGAGGAGGATGCATGGGACGCAATCCATTTCCAGGTAAAACCCCTGTTCCAATAGACCCTTGTTTCTCTCTGCCGTGAAAAGGATGGTACGGCACTGCAAGATTGTTGGTACCAATCGGAGTCCCGGGATTAGAACTTGGGCCAAAGGGACCAGATGGAACAGACTGCCTTGCCTTAGGAGGGCCAGACTGTCCAGAGACATCACTAGAGGAATTAGCATGTGGAGAACTTTCATTAACAGGCGGAGAGACAACTTGATGCTTTGATGCAGATATAGGCACAGATGAAGCCTGTGCACCTGCATTATTTTCGTTGGACTTTTGCTGACCGGCCATCCTTGACTGCATGAATGGAATGAGTTGTGCCATCAAGTTTGCATTTCCAGGTAGAGTTAGATCAATGTTGCGTTCAAGTGCCCAAGCCTGCATTGCTTGTAACTGTGCAGCCATTGCAAGCTGATTGTTTGCCATGTTTTGGAAGTTTTGCTGAGCTTGTGGCGCTTGCATAGGCCTTGCAACATTAGCAGGCATTAATTGTCCAATGCTAGGGGTTTGTGTTGGATGCTTTTGTTCATTCCTCTGTTCTGAGGCTAGCTGTTGCACTTGCTCTGCCTGCTTTTCACCACGAGAAAAGTTCTCTGATGCATTCTTGGAGGAAGATGCCTGAGCCTGATTAGCTGCTTGCATGGACATGAGTTCCTGAATTTTGAAATTTCCCATTCGCATCTCCTGATCCTTACCAGCAGCAACACCAAACATTCCCATTTTAGCTTGTTGCTGCGACTGCATGGCCAAAGCTGACTTTTGTTGATGAAGAGCAAACTGAAAATATGCCTGATGAACTGGATTAGGAACTTGTTGCTCGACAGCTGGATTCCTACTTTGACTATCCTGGGATGAATTGTGCGGCTGAGCCAGTTCAAAGAATTTCCTGGACTGTTGAGGCATTTGCATTGAACCTGGAGATGAAGTGCAATTGCTTCCTCCTCCTTGAAAGGCAGTAGCTTGATAAGCTAGAAGTGCTTCATTTCCTTCGGGTTTTCTAAGGAATTGATGTTGCAATGCCTGCATGAAAACTCGAAAAATGAAAAATGATAAAACTGAGTAAGCCAGAGGTCTATTCGACTCCTTAAAATCAATAACAGCAAGCTGAGGTATCTAAAGTATTTTTGCGAATTTTCAGTTTTGTTTAAATCCCTTGAAGTTATTAATAAATAGCAACACCAGGTAAATCCCACATACTTAGCGTAATGAAGCCAGCTCAAGCTCAAAATAGAGAGTCAATATATCCATAATCACAGCTAAAACTTGTCAGTTAATCAAATTCAACTATATAACCAACAGATCATACGCATTTATTACTAAATTCTGCAATCACGAAGTAACATATAAATTCATAATTATATTATCCGAAATGCCTTAAATTTATAAAATTAAGAATACAATAACTAAACCCTACCTGTCTAGAACCTAATTGCTGCTGGTGCTGCTGGTGCTGCTGTTGTTGCTCGAACCCTACCTGCGGTGTCGATACTGCAGAGGAAGAAGAAGATGGTGATGCAGCAGCTGATGACGTTGATGCCGCACGCCCAGCCGGTCCTACCCGGCTAGGCCCACCACCGCCAGCAGATTGCATACAAAATTTAATCACCAAAAACTATAAACCCAAATTTGTGTTTCAAATTTCCCGCAAGAAAAATACCACGAAAATTCAGGAAGCTGTAAAAAAGGGAATTTCTTTTTTTAAAAGGAAAAAAAAAAAGAGTGAGGCAATGGATAAAGGAAAAGGCCAAAATCCCTCCAATATTTTTACAAAAACCCCAATTTTACCCTCCGATCCCAACGTTCAACACAGCTGTAGTTTCCCTCTACCTCTCTATCCGGCTTGAGGTTTCGTATAAACATTTAAGTTATATAATTTTTATCTCAAACAAAACAATAATAATAATAATAATTAATAAAGAAAACGAGAATTGCGGAGTGGAAACAGAACACGGATCTGAAGAAAATAAATAGAGAGAGAGAGAGAGAGATCGGCGATTCCTTCAGTAGCCAGTGACTCACTACGACTCTCTTTTCGCTTGCTGTCACGCTATTGGACGATGTGCAAATCTTTTTCCCTTTTTCTTTTTCCTATTTTTCCTCGGTCAAATCCAAAAAATAATATGTTGGGTTGTCTGACGACCCGAAGGGAGAGGTTTTGGTAATGAACAAACAGGTTCCATGGCGTTTTATGCAGTGGGATGTGAGGGCCACGACGTCTACCATTACAAATTTCAGATTAAACATTTTAACCTCTCCGTTTCTCTTAATTACTGTTGTACCCTTTTCTCCTTCAACCATATGAACGGGATTCTTTTATTAATTATTACGTAAACGGACGTAGATAATTATTGGCCGGAATTATTATAATTATTATTTATTATCAATAATAGATTCTGGCTGGAGTATGTTGTACATTTGGTAAAAGTGATGACATGGCACGCGTGCATTGGAAGAAAAAATTATACTAGTACTTTTGCATCCTGGAAGCGTCAGAATATTGACACGTAAGGTACTTTTGTCATCGCCCTGGAAGAGGATTAGTAGATCCCGTCTTGCATTCATTTGGATCTGTAATAACCAAATTTGTCTGAAATGGGAATTCCAGAAGAAGTTGACTGTTGTTGGCTTGCATAAACGACTCTTGGAAATCGAGACCTGAGATTTTCTCAGGTATTTGACTTCTTTTTATCTGTCATCCGCTAACTACCAACCACGCATGCATGGTCTTCAACCATCTCTTTCGTACCAAAAGGTGATGCCCTCATCCTAGGGGCTTCTATCGTCCGACCCGACAGGCATCATAAGGAGGTAAATTATGATATTCTAGCGGCCTCTTAGATAGGGATCCAGGTCTTGATGCCCACAAGAAGTCCACCTAGAGGGCATAACTCTCATACTGTGACTGTCAAGACTCGAACCGTGACTCTTTGATACCAACATCACACCTGAGTGTGCATTCATTCTGGAGGTGGTGCAATTTGCCACTCACGGCATACCATATTTGCTTGGTACTACCATACAAAAACATTCCATAGCATTCATGAGACCGATGATTGAACTAAATCCTTCTTTCGTATTATCTTTTTCGAATGGTTGATCATGTGCCCCACGAGGGCGGAAGAGGAGATAAAGGTAGATGTTTTGGCTATGGAGATTGATGGAAAGACAAGCGATGGTGGTGGAGGACACGGTGGGATGAATCGACGGTTCAGTAACTGAAACATCATTGCCATTGAAAGAAAACTGGAAATACCGGTTATAACAAGCTAACGCTTGTGTCTTGTTTTTTTTCCTTAGATGTATAACATGGAACTCTTATTTTATTTATTTAAACTTTCTTAATTAGAAAATATATGCTATTCATCATATAAGTCTGACATGCGATGCTATAACATATGTATATTTATTTATTTTACCAATGCATTTGATGACATTAGTGTGCAATGGAAGATTAACATTTACTTTTCCAAATATGTTGTGGGTCAACCGCCAAAAGGAGGGAATTCATCATGGCTGATGTGGTTGCGACGCTACTCGTGGAAATAGAGAACTGATGTCAAGAAAATGACTTCTTGTCAGATTGAAATAAGCCTAATCGCCACCAATGTTCTTTGGGGACATGACAGATACAGTACAATGTGCAACAGAAATCTGGACAATTTAAATGAAGAATCCTCCATACAACATTAATCAACTGAAACTGGTTGCATGTTTTCAGCTTCTTTCCTCAAATATTCAAAGAGAACGGATGACAAGTATCGCTCTCCGAAGCTTGGGTGGACAGTCTGAAATCAGAAGGAAAGGAAAAGAAAACGGTCAACTACTATAATATATTTGAGTTATGACGAATTACAGTGTTCCATCCTGCCTGCATTCTTTATGTGAAAATCCCAATATTTGAAGATAAGAAGCGACAAGCGAGGTGGGTGGTTTTTATCCCATGACAGCAGCCAAGTTTGATACAGCAAAACATTTGGATAGTTAGATGCTGTTTCAAGCAGTTCTTACCACTATGAGTTTGCCTCTATTTTCGGGCATTCTAGCAAGTCTAAGTGCAGCAACTGTGTTGGCTCCAGATGATATTCCCACCTACAGCCAGAAATATCAAAGAGGTTCAAAAATTAACATCAATAATCCCAAAGCTGAGAACAATCTCATGTAACAGAATCAAAATTGCTGTTTTCAGTATTTATTACCATAAGCCCCTCCTCCACTGCCAACCTCCGAGCCATATTAACTGCATCGTCACTACTAACCTGCCATTTCAAGGTTACATTGTGGGTTTTGGCACATCAGAATTTCAAACATCAAAATGTGCCATGAAGCATTTTGCTCAGATACTTACCTCCAGAACTCTCTCCATTACATCCATGTCTAATATATCCGGTTTGAATCCAACCCCATTTCCACTAATCTGATGAGGACCTATTTCAATCAACAAAATAAGCTTTGGGAGTGCAAAGAAGAGAGAAGAATTTAAATTGCCCAAACAATAAATTCTTACCTGGCTTTCCACCATTCAGGACATTACTTTCAGCGGGCTCCACTCCATATATCTACCGCAACAGAAAACCATCCTTAAACATTATATAAGAAGTAAAACCAGATACGTGACAGGGCATCTAAACATGCAGGTTGTACATGAATCAATCATATAAAGAAAAACATGAATCACATACTTTGACATTAGGATTTTGGGATTTAAGATACTGTCCAACTCCAGAGACTGTTCCTCCACTGCCTATTCCCATCACAAAGATGTCAACTTGACCAAGTGTATCCTCCCATATTTCAGGCCCTGTAGTTTCAAAATGGATCTTTTTTTGTCCAAGCAATTAGTCCTCCCAGATTAGATGATCATACTCTACTTAATACTAAAGTTACGGGATAGAAAACAGATTATCTACCTGAACGTTGGCAGGATTTGAAAATTGTTGCAGCATGAAAGCATTTGGCGTGGATTCCAAAAGTTGATAAGCCTTCTTAACAGTTCCACCCATTCCTTTGGTGGGATCAGTGAGAATTGGGTCAGCTCCAAATGCCCTCATAGTCGCCCTTCTTTCCAAGCTAGTGTACGAAGGCATAGTTAGAACCATCTTATATCCTTTCATGGCTGCCATGAATGCCATACTAATCCCCATATTACCAGATGTCGGCTCTATCAATGTTGTCTAACAAAGCACAGAATTCAAAGTTAGAAAATCAAATAGGTTCCATTTTCTTCTGAAAACAAAATTCTTGTTGAGGTTACCTTTCCAGGAGTGATCAAATTCTTCTGTTCTGCATCATGAATCATCGAAAATGCCGGTCTGTACCCAGAAACCGGTTATTTCCATCAGTTATTGGAAGAAGGGAGCTAACTAGTAACCAAATTGTATACCTGTCTTTGATGCTGGAAGTTGGTTGAAACATCTCTTGCTTGACCGCTATATAAGCTCCACATCCTTCAGTGACTTTATTAAGGAACACAAGAGGAGTTTTCCCAACAAGCTGAAACACATAGAATGCAATAACATTAAGATTTAGGATAATTTTCGACCAAAGTTTCAAGCATAAAGCTTCTCTTGGGAAGTTCGAAATCTAAAAATAAAGACGCTGATAAACTCTCAGAAAACAGAAAGAAAGAAGAAAGAGGAAGGCCCAAGAAGAAACACTGTATCAGATAAAAGAAAGAACAGGAGCGAAGAAGAGATTTTACATGAGAGACATCAGTCTTGATTTTAGTGCCAGGAAGGGTCTTGGGCAGATCCCTGATTCTCTGGGCAAGGGAAGAGTTGAGAGCAACTTCAGTGGAGAAGAAAGCCAGATTGTTGCGTTTAAATGTTTTGTTATTGAACGAGATCCTAAAAGCAGCCATTAATGGAGAATGGAGAAACTCAATTTTGACAGTCCCCACAGACAACCGGTAAACAGTGGATCAAAAAGGCAGCGTCATGATTTCCTTTCATAACATTTCCTGTCTGAAAATTTACTTGCCCCTACCAATTACAAATTATTTTTAATTACAGAAATCTTCTTTGTTAGCTTATTTAATCCATTATAATCTAAACTAATTATAAATCATTTTCGTGATTTAATAATACACAAAATTATATTAAGTGACCTGATCATCAGTTTTTTTTTTTTTTTTTTTGGTGATCATCACTACCGTCGCAGTCTTCACCTGCCGTCAAAATATTTGCTTTGGGTTATTTTTTTTTGTTATATTTAATATATATGAAAAGATAAGATAATATATAAACGATAATAATATTATTTTTTAATTTTTATTTATAATAATAAATGTTAAAATTTGAATTTGATAACTTATTTGGAGAGACATTAAATCATAAGATAATTATATATTTATATTATTATCATTTGATGGATTTATAATTCAACTACAATTATATAATTTTCTTATGAAAAAAATTATATTTAAAGATTAATGGATTTTTTGTATCATTATAAAAATGAGGAAAATGATATATGTAATTTGTGTTGGTTGGGACAAGTATTCCAGTCCATGTAAAACACAAGGACGGCTGTGTTATAAATTACGAATTTAAAATATACAAATAATTAGTAAAATAACAAATTTATATTGAATCAGAGAATTTACCAGCTTTAAATTATTTTATAGAATTCAAAATATTATTTTTATGTATTAATAGACATCAATTAAAATTAGTTTGCTGTGATTGGGTAATTTATTATTATTATTTCAGTTCAATATAAATGACGTAATGCGATATTCTCGTCTCCCAACACGACGTGCTCTACCTACAGTAGCCGGTGACATTTCAACTTATAGAAAAGAAATCCTTACATCAATATATGCTTGATTTGATTAAATATTAATAACAGAGAAACCAATATAATTACAGCACTTGACATACCTGTTATCTTATAATAATAATAATAATAATAATAACAGAGAAATCGTACCCATTCATCAAAGAAATTATCCTCGATACAGCAGCAACCAGTTCAGCAGGTTACTCCGCAATCCTGTTATGCACGCTTTTCTAGACAGTTTCTTCTTAATCCCACCACCACCACCTCATCATCATCATCATCATCATCATCTTTGCCTCTGGTATCTTCTTCTCACCATAGATCTCTTTCGTTTTGATTCTGGGAGTATGATTATGCCCAACGTGCTATGTTGCTGTCGCCTATTATCTCTTTTCCTTTTTCGTTTCCAGCAAGATTGTAGTTGCTGTTTTGTTTAGATTATGATTTGAGGGATCGTGATTATTTTTGGTTGATGGTTGATTTTTTAGGTTTTTGGCTTTGTCGTTGACTTATGATTAATAAGATGTTTTGATTGTCTTGGTGTTCTGTTTTGATTGATTGGTAGCTTTATCTTATTCTTTTGAACAGCAATAGTGTCCTCAGTTTATGAAACGCACGTTTCTTTTGCTTGATTGTCAAATTTAGCTTCTATCTGCATATGAATTTAAAGGGTATCATCTTCTGTACACAATTATCTATGTTTACTTGAAAGTTCTTTTGTAGGATAAACGATAACTGGTTAACCTCTGCTTTCAAATAGTAGCTGATTTTCTTTTCCCCTCTTGACTGTTAATTTTTGTTCTGGTGAAATGGATAGAGATCCGTAGCCAATGAACACGTACAATTGTTGGTTTATGCTTCGGCCCGTGCACGCATTCACTTATAGGCAATTGATGTGATCATGCTTGATTTAATCATTCGTAGGTGTTTACCGTGATCAAAGCAGTTATTATAGTCTCATGTGCATGATTGTGAATTCAGGAAGACGTAAAACGCTAGATGATGGCAGATAAAGAGGAAGGAGGAGAGGAGAATACTTCTCGTGGAAATGAATGGGAAGTTGTTTCACTCACAGCATCAACATATGCTGCTGCTCCTGGTCCCAAAGAAGTTGAACTGCAGGATGAAAACAGGGATGGCACATATGGAGACGATGAGGCAGAATCTTCTTACCCTTCGATCATGTCTGAACACTTCATCTTTCCACCGAGTCAGCATGAGAATTTACCCTTGCAGCCTGATAAAATTGATGCTCTCAATATTGATACTCTCAATGAACAAGTTGGGAAAAATGTTGTCCCTGAACTTGCTGTCGAAGAAGGGATTAAATCTAGTGGAAAGTGTGAAGAAAATTGGCCACTTATGGGGTTGAATGTCTCTGAAGAGATTCCTGGTTTACAGTTTGTTAATGGGAAAGCTGTCTCCGCATCAGAATTTGAAGAAAGCAGAACCTTGCAAGAGTTGGGTCTAAATGAGAAGGAACAGGGTATATATGATACAGATGCATTTACATCTTTTCCCTTGGAAACTGGACTAGGTGGATCAGATGCATATGGGGAGAACCTCGGCATTCCTGATGTAAATGAACAGTGTGAACACGAACCAGACTTCTCTACAGACATTTCTCAGTCACCAAAGGCTGCAAACTATGATGGATCTGACCTTCCTTGTGAAGCGTGGTGGAAGAGACGGGCAACTTCGTTGTATAGTCATGCAAAAGAGACCAATGCATTTTGGTCAATCTTTGTTGCAGCGGCTGTTATGGGCCTGGTAATTATTGGACAACGATGGCAACAGGAAAGGTGGCGAGCTTTGCAATTCAAGTGGCAGTCCAACATTAATGAGGTGCTTCCCCCCCACATCCGTTTTGCTTGCATTTTATGAATATGCTTTTAATTTGTATTGTGCTGTGATGTTTTCGGGGTTATGGAAGTTCATCGCTTTCACAAAACATAAAATTTAAAGTGCTGTTTACGATATGTATTTCCATTTGTCATTATTATTATAGTGGCAGAAACATGCATGTGCCTTTAAGCTTTTGTTTTTATATTTATGCATATACCATAGAGGAACTTAGACCCCTGTTAGCAATGTGCAATCATCAGGATGTTAGTGTAGACGTATGAAATAGATTTTACTGTAGAACGGGAGGGAAATTGAGATCTGAATTACACTCATAGGATGTAGCACTTGAATTTGTCAGTTGATCCCTTCTAAGTGATTGGCAACTTGACATGAATTTGATAATTGATACTTTGAAGTAACTGTCACTTCCCTCATACAACTTTCGAGAACTTGGAAAAGCTGTTAGACTTGAGCTTGTTTTCCACTCTGGTGAAGACCCTATTTTCCCAACCTACACTACCGGAAAGTTACATAAAGATGCAGAGGCCCTATACTCTTAGTAGTCGGTGTAGCATTGTTCTTTGATGGCATTACCTCTTTGTCATACTTAAGAGTGCGACTCAAATGAAGATCATTCCATATTTCTATGTTGTCTCTTTTTAACGGTTTTGGTTTAAGTTAGAGCAAAGTAATTTTCTTGTTGCGAACTTGTTCAATGCATTACTTGTTTGGAAATGGATCTGATTTTGTTATTTATTTGACAGAAAACTGGGAGGATATTGGGGCCTATATCACGTCTTAAGGATGTAATTGTGGGGGGCCATCAACGTGGGCCTCTTATCAGAGGAGGTTCCTTAAGTGAGAACTAAGAATAAGGTTTCTGTATTGAGAATGAAGATGATGATGACGACAAATTGGTTTCCAGAGAGTTTCAGGGTGGTGGTTATTATATATTCCTATGGTTGACCTATTTTCTGGTGGAAAAGATCCATAAGTGTGTGTAAATAGCTTTGTGGTGGTTGTGGTTTGTAATTAAGGTGGCATCTTAATTTATGGCTTAATTGCCATTTTATGTATTTACTTGGAGATCGAGAGATCATAAAAGTGCATTATAATACAAACCTGGGCACCGATACTGGTGCACTTGCCATTCCAATGTGATCGTATCAGCAGTCCTAAGCACCGGGCCTCTGAAAATGTATCCGCTATGGATCAGTTAAAATGGGCCCTGTTTAAGATCTACCGGTGAATTTCAGACAATGGACACTGCTTGCTATATAATCTTTCCATTCTTCACCTGAATTGAAGTGAAATGAAGCACTGGCTGGTGTGTTTTTTTTTTTCTCTCGAAAACATAGCATTGGACGGATCAAATCAACAAATACATGATGAAGCTCTGGTTTCAATGACTATAAATATTGAATAGAGTTCGTGTATCATTCGGGAAATCTTCAAGCATAACCCATCTTGGTTTTATGTCGGCCGAGTTTCCACCCGGAAGACCGCCAAAGTAAAACTGCTATACGAATATTACACGTATTGTCTACTGCAGATGGATGGCTAGCCTTCGATGGAAAGGCATTGAATTAATGGTCTCTGGGTGCTTTGGTGATCTGATCATCCATGTCTTGGTCCAACTAACTAAATTTGTTGTCATGTTAATTTTGTAATTAAAGGACGAAGCGATCCCTTTTGAGTCATATTCTGCCTTTTGGAGGCAACTATCGGTAAATGAAATCATATTGACTTATTATATGTTAATGGAATCACTATCTAAAAAGCATATAATATAATGTTTTTCAAAAATGACGATCACAAGCTCCCACCAGCTTCAACTTATCAATCTATCATCATCCACGTAAATGCCAATTTGGTTACCAAGAATTGATAGAATCTCTAGAAAGAAAGGTGACACCTTAAAAGGAAAGGATGGGAAACAAAACAACCCATTTTCTAGTTGGTGATCTAACTTATGGCATGAGTTATTTTTGGAGCTGACAATCCTACTTTGAAACATGCACCTACCAAATCATTATATTATTAGATCATGATGGCGGGTTTAGTTAGATCACCCACAAAAGGAGGGGACCAATTTCAATATAAAATTTCAAGTTACACTTTTATCATGTTGGGTTCATGCATACGGATACAAATACTAATTTAAGAAACCATTTCCTCCAGAGCTATTCTTCTCCTTTGTTGATGCTTGCTGGCAATAACTTAATATCCACAGCAGCTGCCCTGGCCATGGCCCTTTTAGTGTAACGTCCACTCTTTTATAAAATCTTGAAAAATATACATCCCTGTAGATATCTGAATTATCACTTAAATTTAGATTAAGTTAACACTAGCACTTAAAAAATTGCTTGCTCGAAATCATTCCTGCGTTGCCTCCTTCAGATCAGTTGCTGGATCATATTCCTAGACATTCTAAACTACGGAAATCATCAAGAAAGAGAAGTGTTTTTGAGGTTCCTGCTGGAGAGCAATGCCACAGGTTCTGAGGTTGTGTTCTAAAAAATGAAGGTGGTTGAAAACATGGTTATGGATTTTTCCAATGTCTCGAATTTATTGAGAAGCCAAAGTCAACTCTGTTCGTCATCCTAAGACACGCTTATCTATACAAATATACATCCATTTGCATTTGCAGTTGACTTCCACCGCTTCCTCACCTTCTTCCTTCCCTTTAATCTATCTTAATATCTATCTCTTCTACTCTAATATGAGATATATTGAGAAGATAGGTCAACGGTCCTCGAAATTATGTCTGCGTTCCTGATGACCTTAGCCGCTTTTATCCATAAAAACACGCAGATGTCAGAGTTCCTGAAGATCAATGGGTAGCAACCAAAATTCATCTAATATTCAAACTAATATATCTAAATCCAAAAAAGATTGTAATACTACAAAGGAATTCTTTATACTAAATAAATAAAAATAAAATTATAGAATATGAACGAGACAATGAAAGGATTCTCTCAATGTATTATGCCTCGCTTTGGCATGGTTTACTTGGTAATGTTTACTTAGTAATAGCAACCATCAGATTTCAGAAATACCATAACCGGCCCAAGTGGGCTAGCCGCGTGCAGATGTCAACGGCAAGGATTATTAATGGAGAAGTTCAAAACAATGTGATGAATTGTAAAGATGATTTATATGTTTATTTTAGGTGGAGAAAAAGAAAAAGAAAAAGAAGAAAAGAAAAGGGAAAGGAAGTAAAGAGTGAGTGAAATGAATAAGCAAAAGGGAAGAAGAAAAGTGTTATAAATTTTTGACGCGGGTTGCTCAACGAACCCTAACCTAAACCCCACATGACAAAACCATTTTCATTTAAGACAAGTATTACTAATCTTTTACGTATATATGTTGATGACATTACAAAAACAATACCAGCACTTGAACGTGTGTTCTTAAGGTCCTAAAACAGCCGGATTACTTTGCATGATGTTTTGTTTTTAAGGCAATCAACAACTCCTACTGCTTTGTGCGTCTTTCTTTTGGATTTTCTCTTTGCTGGCACTCAGTTTCAACTAATCTCATTAAATTCTCTTCATTAAATGCTTGAATTTATGACCCTCTTTCTCCTGCCTGCAAAATTAGGTGTGCATGCACAGAGACAGAGACAGAGAGAGAGAGTTCTTGAGGTTCTTGCTAGAGGGAGAAACCAAAGAGCAATGGTGTGGTTTCAGCATACAGTCTGTCCTTCATTATTGCCTTGCATTATATTTCACCTATAAATCCTCTTTATCATTACTCCCCTTTCGTACCATATATTTTCTCCTCTTTTAAATTCTATCAACATTACCCTGATAAAAAACCACCTCCAAACTCTTCTTTTTCTTTCTTGTATAGTTCTGTTCATGTAGAAAACCCTATATAAACTTTACATTCTTTTCCCCAAGAAAGTAAAATCCGGGTTTTTGTTTTTGAGACCATTTTCTCTTGCATTTCATCTTCAGGTACATTCTTTTATTCCTTCTTTTACATATACTTGTCATCTTCTTTAATATTCATCTCTCCGATGGATATATCTACGGCGTTGATTCTTTTTTCCGCCGTTACTGCTTATCTCTTGTGGTTCACCTTCATCTCACGGTCGTTGAAGGGTCCCCGTGTCTGGGTATTACTGGGCAGTCTTCCCGGCTTGATCGAGAACTCTGACAGGTTACATGACTGGATCTGTGACAATCTCCGGGCATGTGGTGGTACGTACCAGACATGCATCTGCGCTATTCCTTTTCTTGCAAGGAAGCAAGGTCTCGTGACCGTCACGTGTGACCCGAGAAATATAGAGCACGTCTTGAAAACCCGCTTCGACAATTACCCTAAAGGTCCTACGTGGCAGGCTGTTTTCCATGATTTGCTAGGTGAAGGAATCTTTAACTCTGATGGTGACACGTGGCTTTTTCAGCGTAGAACTGCCGCACTTGAATTCACCACAAGGACTCTTCGCCAAGCCATGGCTCGATGGGTTAGCCAGAGTATAAAATTGAGATTCTGTCCTATTCTTGAAACGGCTCAACTCAAAGCTGAGCCGATTGATCTTCAAGATACGTTGCTTCGGCTCACTTTTGATAATATATGCGGCTTGGCTTTTGGCCATGATCCACAAACATGCGCCACCGGGTTTCCTGATAACAGCTTTTCTTCTGCTTTTGATCGAGCCACAGAAGCTTCTCTTCAGAGGTTTATTTTGCCGGAAGTTTTGTGGAAGTTTAAGAAAGGGCTTCAGCTTGGCATGGAAGTAAGCCTCAGCCGAAGTATTACTCAGCTTGACGATTACTTGACGGCCATTATTGACGGGCGTAAAAAAGAGCTGCTGAACCAGCAAAAGGGCGGTAACTTGCACGATGATTTGCTGACGAGATTCATGAAGAAAAAAGAATCCTATTCAGACACATTCCTTCAACACGTGGCTCTCAATTTCATCCTAGCTGGACGTGACACGTCATCAGTTGCATTATGCTGGTTCTTTTGGTCGATCATGCAAATCCCATCAGTGGAAGAGAAAATCCTGAATGAAATATGTACGGTTCTAATGGAGACGCGTGGGGATGACGTGTCAAGATGGATGGACGAGCCATTAGGATTTGAAGAACTTGATTGTCTGATCTACTTAAAAGCAGCTTTATCAGAAACCCTAAGGCTTTACCCTTCCGTTCCTCAGGACTCAAAGCACGTGGTGGCCGATGACGTGTTGCCAGACGGAACATTCGTGCCAGCTGGATCATCCGTGACTTATTCAATATATGCGACAGGGAGAATGAAGTCTACGTGGGGTGAAGATTGTTTAGAGTTTAAACCAGAAAGATGGTTATCGGAAGATGGAAAGCATTTTATAAACCATGACTCTTATAAATTCGTAGCATTCAACGCAGGCCCACGAATATGTCTAGGTAAGCACTTGGCGTATCTACAAATGAAGTCGGTGGCGGCAGCAGTGCTGATCCGGCACCGTTTAACCTTGATGCCAGGCCACAAGGTGGAGCAGAAAATGTCTTTAACATTGTTCATGAAATATGGGCTTAAAGTGAATGTGCATAAAAGAGACTTAAGTGCTGCATTAGCAAGAATAAGAAGCAACAACATTAACAATAACAATAATAACAGCAAGGTGCATGGGAACTGTAACGAGGGCATAAACGGGGTTAAATGTAACGGAGTCGGTGGGTGCGGACAAGAGGTGGTGGTTGGTGCAGTTTAAGGTTAGTGCGGGAGAATTGATGAGTTTGTTGAAAGGGTATTTAAAGAGGAGAAAGTACTCACATGGGAGACTGTAATGTTATGGTCAGAAAAAACTTGGCAAATTTCTTGATTGCGTCACTCACAAGTTTTTGAGGAGTACAAAGAAGAATTCATAGAGGGGAGAGGCATTCGTTATTGCCACACAACAATGGCTTAGCTATTTCCATTGCTGGGGACAGGACTAGGGTGAGTCTTTAAGCTAAATTTCATTTCATTTAGTTGCTTTTATTTTGAGGGCAATCTTTTTTCTTGGTGGGGATAAATTTTCTAAATTTTTTTATTTCTATTATTGTTTATTTTTATCAACTATTGGTTTTTATATTTCTTTAATATTGTAACTAGATTCAAGGATGGGAAAATAATGCTTATAATTGAAATGCATGTAGGTCAACTACCATTTTCTCCAAAATTTAAAGATAAAATTACTTATTTGCTTGTCTGAGTTTATTATTCTTAATTGGGCTTACAACCTATAACACAGACAAATGATTGACAACATGTTTTTTTTATCATTATTGTTGTCCTTTGCTTTATAACTGTACCGTGAAAGATGCTTATCAGAATGTACCATCGATGGGCATGCAATGCAATAACCATTGTTCTTTCTTATATTATGCATCTCTTATCAAATTAAAAAGGTTTCCAATGTTTACTGTCACAACTGCAACCTAGCAAGTATGCCCTTTTCCAACGTAAAATCGTAAAACGATCTCTCTAATTCAAATAATGAACCATGGTGGTAAACCCTTTCCAATTTATCAGACAAGTTAAGGGCACAGTATGCTCCATGGATGTTCAAGGTACAGAAACACCAAAACACTTTTTCTAAAAAAAGAAAGAAAGAAAGAAACTTGCTGTTTTGATTTAAGAAAAAGGGGAGAAAAAAGAACCTGAGGTAAAGCCTCAGCCTGGCTACTTGTGGCCATGACGGTGTCATTGTCTTTTATGTGAACTGCCAAAGCGGCAGTTAATGCTGTGATCTTATGGTGATGGACATATAACAAGAAGGGATTATATGGCTGCAATGCTATTGCCTGTCATCTTCATCAGCAAATACATGCAAACGAATTCAAAGGTAAATTTGTTTGTTTCACATGTAAAATATAAGGAAAGAAAATGACATGTAACGGATTAGAAAGGTCTATCAAAGCCAACTCGGAATACATGTCATTACTAATCAAGTGACTCAAAAACTTGGCACCAAAACTTTCCAATTGCTTACAATCTTGACCCTTTAATTCTTTGAGCAAGATTTCTATCCCTGCGTATTTGCTTCTTTTATCTACTTTTTTGCCTTTTTTCTTTGGTTTCTTTCTACTTCATCTTCTTCCCTTTGGAGCATCTCTACCCCATTCTTCAACCTTTTCTAGTCCAGAACTTTTTCTCCTGTTGAAAATAAATTCCAGACTAGTGTGCCTATGATGTATAATGCCACAGCCACCTTAAACACATCATCCCAAGATCCTGCAGGAGAAGAAAACAGCCAGTTTGAAACAAATTTAAAGAAGAAAAAATATATATAATACCCGGAAAAGGATTGACGGACAACTGCCTTCAGGATAGTTAATTCTTTTATTTTACCTCTTTGAAGAATGTAGCCAGTAGCAGCTGTACCAAAGACACCAGCAAGAACCCCAGCAGTATTGGATAATCCTAACAAAACTCCCTGTAATTAAAGCTTTATTAGTTTGCTCATCCGAATCATCCTTCTAGTTTTTTAACTAATTCTATAAATATCACCGTACATTACAGAAACAGATATATTCTATAAAGATGGATTGAAATTTCTCAGGAATTTCTTGTTAATATTGGTTTGATATTTCAAAAAATATTTGTGTATAACTGTTACACTTGCAGCATCATAGAACTGAATAAATAACTCACAGCATAACGGGGGCCAATGTCTTGGTGATTGGAATAGAGACCAGACTGCGAGAATGCATCGGATCCCTGTCAACAACAATGTACTTCAAGGTCAATTGATGAAAAACGCAAGGGACATGAGAAGCCATAGAAGTCCATCTATTATTAGAATACAGCTGGAGCCAGCCTCTCGTTAGCAACATTCAGACATGGTACATTATCCAGGTTAAATAGGGTATTTGTGTCATTTCAGTGGTAGATGTGCTTAATTTCCATGCCAGGGTCCTACAAATGGTTTGAGATTTTACAATGCTCACTAAAGTGGTTACTTAGTGAGGCTTCAACAATGAGCCATCCATTGCACGATGACAAAAATGCATATTCACGGTAACTCGACTTGGCATCCACAATTCATCAGACACTCAATGCAACACGAAGAAAGAAACTGTTCAATTCATTCCTAACATGAAAAGAAGTATCGGATAATCATAATTTACAAGGTTATAAGATAACTATTCTGGAAAAGTATAGCAGTCATCGAAAAGAGAGTGAGTTCTCTCTTATTGTTAAAATGGTTTGACCAAGGACCCATCTTATCGGAGCTATAAGAAAAAACTCTCAATAGGCTGCACGCTTACCAAGGACCCTTTACCATTATTCCAGCTATACAAATGGTACCACTCTACCAGCATCATGATAGCATGAAAACATATTGGGAAAGGAATAAAACTGAACACAAAAGAAGAAGCTTTAAATTTCCATGAAACTGTGATCAGAAGACAAACCTGACTGCATGCCATGCATAGTACAGCCATAGCAGGAGTCCTAACATGGCTCAGCTGCGTTAGAAAGAAGGCCGGGCCTAAGAAACCAATTGATTGCATAATCTGCAACGTAAAGAGTGAAAAGTTTTAAAAAAACTATCATTTAACTTGAAGGCCAGATAACAGAAGTATACCAAAACCAGGAGTGGAACATTTTTATAAGCATATTTACTATATTTGAGCTAATAGAATAAAGTCTGACTACATTGATACCATGATTTAATTACTTCAATGAAGAAGAGGGCATGTGTAAGTCTACAGCCATTTGCATTCTGATACTCAGTCTCATAAAAATTGTCTTGCCAAATAATCATTCAATTGCATAAAAGAGGACTTCATAGTTAACAAACTGTCACACTGATATATAATAAAATGATAAGTGGATGACACGCCTAAATAACAGCGCAGTACATTTCTACTATAGTCTTAGACTGTTCAAGAACAAGATAAACTGATCGGTCATGAAAAAATGAGTTGGCAATGCTAACAGAAATACACAACTAAGAGTAAGAGTATTTGATTCTCACTTTGCGAACTGCAGTTATGGAAAGACCTCTGCTCACAAGTGTGTCGGCAATCCACCCTCCTATATTTGCAAAAAAAGCCATGGTCAACCATGGCAAGACACAGAATAGTCCGGATTCAGTGAGATTAAACTTCAAAACCTGAGAAAATAACCAAAAATGTGAGAGAACCTGCTAGTTTAATTATTGATTAGCTACCATATGATGAGATTTCCTTGTTAAAAAGGGATATCAATCACGCATGCTTTCACTGAAAAGTCTAGAATAAGAAAGTAAATCATGCCCCTATTAATGGATGGATTTTCTAATATACATTTGATCTATAGTTCAATCACCTGGTTGTAGTATGTAGGCATCCACGTTAAAAGGATAAAAGTTCCCCAATTATGGCAGAAGTGAGAAATGATGAGAGCCCAAACAGGCGCCTTTGATAGTATTAATTTCCAAGGAATAACTGAAACGGGTTCCTTTGACACACTGCTTCTCAGTATAAACCTTTTCTCCTGGGGGCTAAGCTCTGGGTCTTCTTTTGGAGAGCTATAGGCCTGAGGAGAAAACAGTCAAGAACTTTAGTATAAAGTTCCACAAAGTGCATCATTTTCTTTTCTTCAAATGTTTTATTTCAATTCATAAGTTCAGAATAACTTTCCCCATAGCAAGGAATTATGTGATATTTGAAAACACCAGCTAGATGCAGCATAAAACAGAAATCAATAATCGTAAGCTAGCGCTGTGCATTTTTAACCTCCTGATATAACTTAGAAAAGAAAAAAGATATATAGAATTTAAACTTCTGCACTGAAAAACTGCTATGAAGCTGACTTGCCTTGCTTAGCCATAAAGCAAACCATATGCTTCCTAGTGATCCAAATGAGTAAAAAACTGATGGCCATCCAAATTTATGGATTAGAATTGGAGAGATGGCCAATCCTGTCACAGAACCTAGATACATGCCGCTATAAACTAAAGCAAGCGATCTGCTTCTCTCTGACACTGGAATCCACTTGGAAAGAATATTATTCATAGCAGGCATAGCAACACCCTGTAAAAAAAGTAGACTACGGTGACAACTCCAAGCAATTTAAGTTAGGAAAGATGAGCAGAAAACATGTACTTTTATGCTAAAAACTAGAAGAACATATTAGCAAGCATAAAAGACTAACCTCACCAATTCCCATAAAGGCCCGCATCATAAGCAGAAAGGGCAGTCCAATCTTTGCAGCAATGGGGGTCAAAACTGTAGCTATCGACCACCAGACAACTCCAAAACCCAGTACTAGCTTTCCGCCAATTTTATCTGCCCAAATGCCTCCAAGAATCTGTGTCTCATAAAATACAGAATCATGCTTTGTATAAGGGACTGGAATAATCAAGGTAGACAGTTTGTGTACAAGTAAAACAATGGAATGTAGTCAGAAATCCAATTCCCAGAACTTCACTAATATCAGACAATAGATGCATCCGACAGAAACAAACTTTTTGCAGTTGTTAAGCATTCCAGGTATCAGAATCGAACCTGAGTCATTAGGTAGCCCCAGAAAAAAGAAGACTGAATTAAACCAACTGTTGCACTATTCCAATTGAACTCTTGCGACATAGGAAGTATCGCGATGCTCATGTTTACCTACAATGGAAGATATGATTAAGTAAAATGTTAGAACTTTAATTGCTCATTGCAAATTTGATTGAAATAGTGTGTAACTGATTGAATAAAAATCACTAAACATGGAATTTGTGGCACTTCCACAAAAAGAATGGACGTGTGAAGATCAAATACTGGGACAAGGTCCGAATCTTAACTACCATGAGATAAAAGAAAAAAGAACAAAAATTGTAGAAGGCACTCACACGGTCCATGTTGCATAACAAGAATGCAACGAAACAAAGTAGTACAATCGCCCAGCGCTTTGGAAACCGCTCCCACCAAGGAAGATTTCCCCCCACTGCTACAGCTTCACTTGGCCCTTCTGATGCAGCGGCTTCTGTTATGTCATACTCCTCGGATTTATAGCGAGCGCGAGTTCTATTGACCTTGACATGCTCAACATGCGAACATTTTCCGTCCCTCTGCCGAAGCCAACTACCAAAAGAAGGATATGAAGAACAGTTGCATCTTCCTAGACTTCTCTGTAGGGTAACTGCTAACGATTTCCAATTTTTTCCATCTGAACGATTGGTGACTCGAGGAAATGGAGAAATTGAAAATCCAGAAGTAAAAGCAATCGGAATTCGGCTCTGGCACTTTCCATAAAAGAGGTTCCTATCTGACAATCTTGTTGCTACAACACCCGTTCGCTCTCCCTTATGTTGTAAAATAGATTGTTCATAAACTTTGCCTGCCATTATAATCAAGTCGAGTAAAAAGTTATCATCCAAAATACTTAAGAGCTTTTTGGAAGGAAAAAGAAACGGAAAAAGAATTCCTTTCGAATGCCTTATTTCTTTCCAGGTTTAGAACAAAGAATGCTAGCAACTATGAACTTTTTCAATATGGAAAAATCACCGATGATAATTCCAATGAAGTGAACTTTTTCACCGTATAGATTTTCCATAGAAGAGGTAAATGCAGAGACCGCTCACATGAACATTCCTGGTCATGCACTTTAAAGTCGGTGGGTTTTTGCAACATACACCATAAAATTCTCTTCACACGCACGATTCAGGTTGATATTAAATACTTAATTAACGATAGTTTATCAAGGAAACAGCGGTTTTGAAAAGCTGTGGGCCATTAATCACAAGCACACAGGTCAAAAAAGCTGCATAGAGACAACGAAACATGTATAAAAAATTACTATAAAATAATTAGCAGCAGTTGAAGATGTTAACAAGAAATTAAAATAATCGAATCAACTGAAACTTCTTTTTGTTCATAATCCGATGCAAACCTCATCTCTTTTGGTCAAATAGTATAAACAGCATTTTGACATTTCTATAGTGAAATTCAATCCAATTCTTTTTATAAGAAAGAAAAACACGAATGCAGAAACTTGGTATGAATCAAAGACAGGAAGGTGATACCTGAGCCGATAAAAGAACCGAAATTCCGGTTAGAAATCAAGCTGCCAATAGCCATTGCCTTTAAGCAAGTAGAGGGAAGAAGTAAAAGAGGAGCTCACTGGCTTTATGCCATTTCAAAGTAGAGAAATGGCAGCTCTGCAATTTCAGAAAAACGAAGAAGCTGCTTCGTTTGGTTGGCTCTCTGGTTTCTTCGTCTGAGGAAGATAAAGTAAACAGCCGAATTATTATTATTATTTTCTATCAAAAGCGGGAAAAATCAATTGCAAGTGGTCGTATACCCAGGAAAGGAGGTCGAGAGCTTGACACGTGGCAAATCATCCTCGTGAAGCACCGGTTACGTCTAGAAAAGGTCGAAATTCTCTTAATACCCTTGCATGCAGTGAGCGAGTGTAGTTACTTCTGAGGTTTAGGCTGTAAATAACTCTAAAAAGACAAGGGTATTAGTGAGAATTCAGTATGCTAAAATCTGGTCCGTCATAACCGAGGCACTTTTCTACATCACAAGATGTGGCCATCAGATCACCGGAAAAGAAGATGAAAAGTATATTTTTGAGAAAAGAAGAAATGACGTGGAATATTCGAACAGTGACAGATGGCAACTGGTTCTTGCAAGTCCAGCCAAAACAAGAAACTCCACCATATTCTCCTCCTCAAATATAGCAATAAAAAATCAACAATTTATCAGGAAAAAAAAATCATTTGAAGTCACAGATTCATCCGACTGGATCTTTGTTTTCTTTTTTCTTTTGGGTAAGTCATCGGACTGGATTTATTGCATCTTTCTCTCAGCTTAAAAGATGAACATGCATGAAAATGGTTCTTTTCAAAGAGATAACTTGCTGAAGAATCCAATCACGTAAACGATAAGAATCATTATCGTAAAAGCATGTCATGCTGAAGGTTGGATATTGATAGAAATAATTTCAGAAACAAGGGTATTGCTGTGATTTTCTTGAAAAGGAATGAGTGCTGAGGCCAGAATGCGTATCAAGAATAGAAAAGTTATACCACAATACTACAAGAGAACTGTCGTTTTGAAGATGGTAATGATAATGACTATTTCAGTGAAACTATTGACTATAAAAAAACAAAAGGAAATTTCCCACATTCTATACGCAACCTACTCCGGTCTACGAATTATTCAAGATTTAAGTAGAGTCTAATAAATGCATTAAGTTTGAATATTCAGTTCATTTGAATTTATCTGCAAATAATTTTAATTTCAATATATATAAATATAATTCATGTTAATTTAATTATTAATGTAAATTTTATATTATAGTAACATATTATAATTTTATTGATAAAATTTTTAATTTTTTAAAATAAAATAATTAATAATTAATTTTATAATTTATATTCATTAATTTGGATAAAAGCTCATATAGATTTATAAAAATAAAAAATTATAGTTTAAGGTTGATTAAATAAATAATGAATTATTAATAATATCATAATATAATAGTACGAATGCTGATATGAAAGCCGACATTCACTTTCAATTTTTTCCTGTTTAATATAAGCCCATTCGTTAAACAAAATATTTAGCAATATAACTGATTTAATGGTCAGATTTTTGAGTCCCATCTAAAATTGAATTTTAAAGTGGAGGTATATTAATGAACACATCCTGCTATGGGAATGGGCCTAGGCCCATAAGATAATCGAACTTCCTCTTTGCTATGAATGAAATTCATACTCGGTTCAAAAAAAAAGGAAACGAAAAGAAAACAGAGCTTTCAAGCACAGTACTTGGCTAGTTTAACCGAATCACACAAAGGAAAATCAGCATCATCAGAATTCTGAAAGACTTGATATGTATGTATGTAGTTATACATTTAGCAAAAGAGGCATTAGTTTAGCAGAAACACATCGCCATCTAAATTGTTATATCTCGAAATAGAAGCTTCCTTGTCCTTGCGATATCTGACAGAACGGAGATGCCAGTTTACTTATTTTTTGGAGTTGTACATGGACTCCACCTTGCCGTCATTCCCACCAAGCAACAGGTACTTATCCTTCCTGGTTAATCCGGTACACTCGAATCCCAGCACATCACCCAACACCTTCTGCACATAGTTAGCCACCTCAATTGATGATTTCCCGCCGGCCTTAACTGTCATCTCTTCGGGTAGCCGATCCAGAAATCTCACCTCATACGTCGGCCTTGGATTCATAAAGAAAAAATACGGGTCCCAGAATTTAATTCCACGTACCGTGGTTCCATAAAACATGCTTTGCTTGCAATTAACCGCCACAGGGACTATCCTGTCACTCATTTCAGCGAATAATGCACTGAATCTCAACAAGAACTGCTCACGACATGTCGTTCCTTCTGGACACACCACAAGATCACCCTTCTGCAGTAGAGTGGTGATTCGTGCTGCGTCAGCCGCACGATCTCGTGTCAAAGCAATGGCTGGGATTGGCGACAGGAATCTAGATAGACGGCTTACGCTGTATGTCACACAAGAAACTTTGCGTCCGAGTGCTATTGCTATGACGATAGGATCCAATGCCGTGCGGTGGTTGCAGACATAGAGGTTTCCAGGCGTTCCTGGCGATGGAGGTGGAGGTGGGGTCCCACGGATTACAAGGTGGATGCCTAGCATCTCATATGTGTAGCGTACGATGCGTTCAGGGAGTGGAAGATTGAAGTATACACGAATGATGGAGAGCATGAAACCTAATGGCAACCAGAGATAGGTGATGAAGGCATTGAGTGGGTCTGGTCGTTGAACGAAACGGCCGTCGTGGAAGATTATAGGACTCTTCAACCGATCCCGGGGTAAGGGTTTAGATGATTTGCTGCGATGCACCATGTAGCCCTCCTGTCATGGAATAAAAGTTGGCAAATCACATTTGTTTATACCGAACAGGTTATCGTGTTCAGCTAGCATCAAATTGTAATTAACCTGAATATCTAGCAATTGTACACAATTAAATCAGATGGTCAAGAACATGACAATAAAGAATATCCCTGCTCCGTAACAATTTGATAAAATAACGATGATCATCTCGTTCAAAGAAAACCAATGATTGCCTTAAGATCATGTTTACTGTAATTTATATATTTTTTATTTTTTGATGACCAATGTGGGAAAAGAAAAGGCTGTGATTGATTGCGGAAGTGGACCACCAAAACCCGAGCTAATTGTTTTGCTGGCACTGGCAGGCAGTTGGGGATGGTTAATACTACGGGTCCCACAGGATTAATTAGAAATTTAACCAAAGCAACAGCTTCGCATTCATCAATTTGGGTTCTATCGGGGAGTGTCACAGTAACCCATGAGGAAGCTATGGAGGTCAAAATTCAACCAAATACTTTATTCACGATGAAACGAAACCCCAACGATTAACATGACAAAGAGAAATGATAAATTCTTAGCAGTTAATAGAATTAAAGAGAGATATATCCATTTATATTAATTAATATGTATTTATTAATATTTTTTGAAAAATTATTAATTATATGTTTCACTATGGTGATTAGCATCATCATAAATGATAAACATTTGCAGCAGTTAGACTAACCTTGCAAATGGACATGAAATCATGATCAGTCTTACGGTCACCGATACCAAGATCAGGTGATTCTTCTCCAAACTCTTTCAAAATGGCCAGCTTCTTCCATTTCCCAACTAACACGCCTGGCTTCTTTACAAATCCAGTAGCCCTCTTTGTTTTAGGGTTCACTTCGATCTCTGTACCTAGAACCTTGTCTCCTCCAAGAAAATCCTTGACGAACGGCTCCACCATAATCGTCGGGTTTGCAGTTACCACCACTTTCCTCTTGCACCTGTCAAATACCTCATAACTTTCCTTCCTCACATCCGCAGCATAAAACCTACCACAATAATTGCCAGAATAATCAGCACTTGTTAAATTAATTAACTCAAAAACTTAACTACAGCATATGGTAATGCGATGATTGCTGCTGAGTTTCCATATTCTGATAAATATTCACATGTGAACAGCTTCAGAAAAATAAAAAAAAAGTTAAGCACTCGATTGATGATGATGTATAGGGTACTTCATACATTACCTAGGCAAAACAGCGCGGGAAACGAGCTCAATGTCACGGATCTTAAGGCCAGCGAAAGAAATGAAGATGAGGATTTGGATCCCAATGGCTTCAGATATGAAGAAATAAGAGATGATGATAAAAGGAAGCGACAAAAGCAACACGAGACCACGAAGTAAACTCCCGGCTTCGACAGCTACAAGCATGAAGTAAGGAAAGGAGCTACTGGAGACAAGTAGAGTACCATCGAGATCAGCTGCTATAGATTCGTAGGAGGAGCCGCTGCATGCCGTTATGGACGGAAATTCTCGTGCCGGTTTGGTCTGCGACATGATTCGGCCGATAATCAACTACGAGTATTATTTCTCCTCTCTCACACACAATGGCGTTATAAGCGGCGTCGTTTATAGCTTGTTGTTTACGCTCCGTGCAGCCAGAGCGCTGGACAGGTATATGGAGAGGGAAGATCCAGTTTTAAATGTGGAGGTTGGATGGGGGGAAATTACAAAACTGGCCTTGGCCTACTTTTTCTCCGGGTCGTTTAACAGAGTCTGGAAATTGCTGCACCAAGTGAATTGGAACTTTTAGCCGAGCAAGGTGATTTCTTTGAAGTTTCCTCGGCTAGCAAAACCCTACATATATACACACACAGCTGCCATCTCGAACATCTTGTCTGAAAATTCCATTTGATTTTTGATTTCGATATCAAATAATTTTTAATATGAAGTCAACAATTTATAAAATTAAAAAAAAAAATCATGATGGAACCTTCGGATGTCTAAGTCTCTTTCAAGGCATGTCTCAAGTAGGGCTGTGCATCGGTCGGTTCGGTACCCGAACCGAACCGAATTAACCGAATTACCATAATTACAAAACTGAAACCGACCGAATTTACTTAAAAACCGAAAACTGAATTGAAGTATATGTTCGGTTCGGTTCGGTTGCAAACCGAAAAACCGAATTACACCAAATACCCGAAATAAGCCTTAAAAACCCGAATTATTTGCAAACTGAAATTGAAGGGTTCAACTCAAAACGCAACGTTTAAAAAATTGGTCCATAAAAATTTTAAAAAATAATCAGTATAATATTAATCGGTCGGTTCGGTTATTTCGGTTTTTAATGAATCAATAACTGAACCGAACCGAAATTTATACTTTTTCCATTCTCAAAAACCGAACCCGAACCGAGCATGACAAAACCGAACCGAAATGATTAAATCAGTTCGGTTCGGTTCGGTTATTCGGTTCATACTCCATTTTGCTCACCCCTACCTCCAATTTTGATTAATAGGAAAAAATGACATCGTTTTGTTGACTGCTGCAATTATAATTTTTAGGTTTTATTTCGACAAATTGAGCCACCAAAAAATAAAAAAATAATTAGAATTGAGTTTAAATTTAGTAAAATACTTACTAAAATAATCCAATAAATAAGAAAAAAAGAAATTTGCAAAATAAAAAATAATTAGAATTGAGTTTAAATTTAGTAAAATACTTATTAAAATAATCCAATAAATAGAAAAAACGAAATTTCTAAAATAAAAAAAATTTGACAGATAAATAAAAAAATAACTAAAATTGAATGTAAATATATTTTGATTGGATTGTTAAATTAAAATTAGTAAAATACGTATTAAAATAATCTAACAAACAGAAATAAAAAAATTAAAAGTAAATACTAATGTATTGAATATAATCTTAAATAAAAACTCACGCATCTCATGTAATTTTTGTGTTTCAAAATACTTGATATATTAATTAGATTATTTTTGATATTAAAATTATTAAAAATCTCTTAATTAATATTTTAAATTTATTTATACACATAATATTTTTTGTGTTTTCATAAATATAAAAATAATAGTGCTCATTTATAATTATGAATGATTAAAATTCTGAAACAAAATGAGGAAACCTTCTAGATGAATTTCAACCCTTAAAAAAATCATTACCCTTTATTATAATTAAAAAGGAGTTAATAATGATTTTTAAGATAATCTTAATCTTACGGGGAATAAATTGTTGATAAGATTAGTGATAATTTGCATTATCAATGTCTTTCTTCATGCTTAAGTAATCATTTTTTTATCATATTTTCATGCATTTCTAGTAAGCTTAGGAATTATTTTATGATGTTTTGTATATATTTTTACCTTGTTTACTTTTCATTCATGAATTTGCATGTTAGAAGTTTTGCCATTCATTTTGTCCTAGTTTTACTTGATTTTTCATGAATACTTTACATAATTAGGAAACCACCTTAAGATGATAGATTAATGTGCATCTATTTAATTGATTTAGGTCCTCATTTATCACTTAGTCATTAGTTTAAGTATTAGTTGGATATTTTTCTTTAGGTTTAATCAGATAGGTAATTTAAGTTTGCCTCACGAGTCCTACACGACTCGTGTAAGGACCTATACGAGTCGTGTAGGTCTCGGCTTCCTTCGTCCCTTTGTTATTCTTGCACCCCCGAGTCATACACAACTCGTGGAGAGTCATACATGAGTCATGTATGACTTGCCCATATGACTCTCCTTTTTGCATTTTCTTCAATTTGTTGCACCTCATTCCCCTACGAAGCTTACACGAGTCGTGTAAGCACATACACGACTCGTGTGTGGCTCGTCTCATTTCCACAGTTGCATTCTCGTTTATTTCGAAGCTTACACGAGTTGTGTAAGCTCATACACGACTCGTGTATGTCATTTTAACCCTATTTTACATCCTTTATTTTGAGCCATTGGATAAAAGATGGAAGGTGG
>CANYBF013757838.1:0-14246 GCA_948192965.1 Dalechampia spathulata
AATGTGTTGTTTTGCTCGAAAGATCGCCCTTTAGTTACCTTCTTGCAAAAGTTGCATGTGATGTCATTTTTGTTATTTGAATTTTCCAAACTAACATACTTCCATGCGGGATCTTTCTTAGAATCAAGACTTGTAGAATCACCACTACTTTCCATCTTTCAATTCTGCATTAATAAACATTTATTAATAAACATTAATAAACAAACATTCATGAATAAATATTAATAAACAAACATTCATGAATAAACATTAATAAACAAACATTTATGAATAAACATTAATAAACATTATAAATGAAGTAGAATTAAGATGCACAATTAGCTGAAATTTTTTGTTATTCATCATCTAGGCTATTTTTCATTAATAAGTAACATTATAAAATTTTGATCACACTTTATTACATGGTTAACTATTCGCATATGAAGATCCAATGTATTTAAATGTGTAATGAATTTCATTTGCTAGATTCTGATTTTTTTTTTAAGAAAACAGAAAAGCTAAGCTAAGCTAAGCTCATCATCTTCATCTCTCGCTACATCACAAAATTTAATATACTCCAAAGTCCTAATCTCCATTTCCATATTCTACTTACAAGTCCTCAATGTCTCATCCACTGCCTTCCTCTCCCAATCCATTTTACAAACTCTAGAGCTAAACTTTGGATTCCTCATCAACAAATTAAAGAAATAATACTATTCCAGAAAAAGGAAGCAAGAGAAATAATTAAGAAAATTTATCCAATTGGGCAACATGATAACATTATATTTTAAAAAAAATTGGGCAGCATAACAGTATATTATGAAAATTTAAAAAAAATAGAAAATTAAGTAGAAGAGGAGAATAATAAAAAATTTATTACATACCTTATTTTGTTGTATTGTGCTTCAAAGGATCTTCCAGCAACTTCTTTCTTTCTTTCTACCACCCTAAAAGAATTCCCGTGCTTGAACCAAGCCACCTCTTTTGGTGCAGACTTACTAAAATAGTCGGAACTAGGGCATTTGTTGGCAAAACAGCTGATGACCAACAGAAATAGAAGAGAGTTGCCGATGGAATCTAGGGTATCTGCTGGCTAAGAGAAATACAATAGAGTTGCCGATGAAATCTAGGGATGTGGTGGCTGCAATTTACCTTTTAATTTAATTGGGCCTTTAAAAGCCCATTTTTAAATTTTCCAGCGCCTAGGCGTGAGCCTTGTGCCTCACCTAAGGTGCGCCTTTTCCTTAAAGGCGTGCACCTTGACTAGCTCGCCCACCTAACCTGTCAAAAAGCCCCAACCTAAACGTCTATAGTGAGGCGTGCTTTTTTAAACACTGACTAGTATTAACCCAACTGGTTTGATGCAAAATCCTACAAGGCTCCAATTAGGTCCTAAAAGATTCATTTTCTATCGTGTTAGAATTTTGATTTGTACATTAAATTGGGTACACATTATTTTATGAAATTGTTGGAAATAAGAATACACCTCATTTTTTGCTCTCAACAAATACACCAAAGTCAATCTAGTGCAACAATTAATTAAGGTAACAAACCACCTAGATAGTCTGAATAATACCTCAAAATAATCATAAAAGGAGTAATTGATTTATGATATGTAGGAGAATAAGAATGTAGTATGCTTAGCAAACTTGCATGAATAATAGACTAGGGATTCCTTTCTGCTTTTTGTATTCAATTTTCATTTTAGACAATGTTAATGTATTTTGAGGATGCTATTATTATAATTTACATTTGCTTATTGTTTTCACATTATAAAATTATTAATATAATTATTTTTATGTATAATTCGAATAATTTGGTTGATTCTTGGATTGTTGTTGAATGTTTGACTTTAATGATTTGATATTATAGGTCATTGACTGAACTAAGTTTTAAAACCTTGTTCATAACCTAAGAATTGTTCATTTGGATGTAATTCTTTTTATTAGTACATAAAAATTATAGATTGGAAATGTTATTTCACAAGATAAATCTTGTTTTACCCTAGCTATCATCCATTGGTGCATGTGAATGTTGCTCTTTTGATTCCACAAAACAAAGATTTCGAACTCCAATTTTTTACCATGGTTTTATTCTTTCACTAATAGAAATTTCATAATTTTCCAATAAAATTTAGGCCTCGAGTTACCTAGTTGAAAATAGGATAATATCAAATAGCATAAGGTTTGACATTGGATTCAATGTATGGTAAACGTAAATCATGCCAAAAAAAACAAAATGTTAATTAGTTCCATTTGAAAAAATCCTTTAGAATCAGAAAAACAAATCTGATAACCTGGCAAGCATGCTTTCGTGAGATTGCTTCTAATCCTCCCCTATATTTCTTGTAGTTAGAAGCAAAGAAGTTATACAGAAAGCTTATTCACTTGAGGTCAGAACCCTCCCATCAGAAGAATAGACGTATTGGTCTTTTTGAGAAAAAGATTGATCTAGTGGATCAATATGAGAAGAAGTTGGAAGACATACAACAAAATCTAAAATTAGAGCAATGTGATACATCATTTGGGGAAGTATGTGTTAATTTTTTCACTTTGATCTTTTTAATAATCCTTTTATCCTTTTGTGTTTTATAAAATGTCCTACGATCTTATTCAACAATTCAAAGATAATCATGAAATACTGAATCTAATCATGCATAATATTTGTAAACATATCAAACTTTTTAACATCTACTTTCAGAATTGGACCATATGCATATTAGGTATTTGTATTTTGATGACTCCACATTTTCGTAGGTTTTATCATAGTATTTCTTTTTCTCAAATAGAAACTATTCTTGTTCATTGCTTTAATGAAAATAGGAAACTTATTGTGTGAGTGGATCCGAGAGCTTCCTATTTTCATCTAGACCAAAAACATGCATAAAGTTCATTGATGGTTGCTTATGATCTGTCATATAGGACTTCTATGTCACTTTTATAACTGCTGGTTTGTTCCCATAGTAGTCGTCATTATGGTTATTACAGTTACTTATTCCCTTTCCTGGTTATATTATCTCAGGGCATGGATTGTAACTATAAATATAATAATATACTTGAGCCATCTTCCATAATATCTATTCTTCTTCCTATACCTTTCTTTCATGAGATGGGTTGATTCTTTTGAATTTTGATCAAGCTCCTTAGATTTTTTTGCCTCTTTTAATACATAATCTAGTCCATTGGATTGATGAAAATGTCTTCTTTGTGGAAAAGGAAAATCGATCTGCCTTTGTGTCCTTCAAATCTCGATATGGTGCTGCCATTACTTGCCACATGCAACAATCAGTTAATCCCACACAGTGGGTCGTGGAGCAAGCTCCTGAGCCTCAAGATGTTTATTGGCCTTTTTTTTCCTCATCATTCATGAGAAGATGGATTTCTAAGCTTGTAGTTATAGTTGCCTGTATTCTTCTAACAATTCTATTCCTCATTCCTGTTGTTGTTGTGCAAGGTCTTACTAACCTTAATAAGTTGGAGGTTTGGTTTCCATTGCTGAAAAGCATTCTGACTGTGTGAGTATTTATCTTAACATTGCTGTTTAATGGGTTTGTGCTTTATATTTTTCACATTAATGTCCCATTCTCCTCTTTGATAATAAGTAAGAAACTGTTTTTAATTAACTAATGAAATGTCTGGAAGTATGTTCTTAATGTCTCAAGTATTTACCCGTTGTCTACCATTACTTAATGCATGCCACCCTTGTAAGTTGCAACCTTGCCTGAGTTTAATCATTATTCACACGAATGATGAGTTACAAAAATTTATGGCTCATAAAGGAGCAATTGGTATCTTTGAAACATTGTTGTGTATAACAATCATCCTTTTGTGCAGCAAGCCTGTGGTTTTAGAGGTATTGTATTTTTTTGATCGACTAATGGACGTTGGGTGCTGTTTCTTTTGATTGAATCTTTGTTTCATTCATTTTGATGTTCAAATATTCCATTCAAACTGAATTATCCCTTGATGCATATTTTGGAACTTAACCAAAACAACGTTGATTTTGAATTTCTTTTAATTTTTCCTGGCTTTGGAGAGTATTATTGCTTTCTAGAACTTGTCATTAAGGTGATTCATATTGTGATCTTACATCAATATGTATTTTGTAGCAAAGAAATGGCATAGTAGGTTGTTGACAATCTAATGAAATGTTTTAGAAGAAATATACTTTTATTATGGATTCTTTTTGGGCGTTATGATACTGAAATGCTAAACTGTTTGCATATTGCTTGCAGTAAATCTGTAAATCGGCTAATCACTGGATATCTTCCCAGTCTAATTCTTCAGTTGTTTCTCAAGATTGTGCCTCCAATCATGGAGTTTCTTTCATCAATTCAAGGATATATTTCTCATAGTGATATAGAAATAAGTGCATGTAAAAAAGTACTTTGGTTCACGATATGGAACATCTTCTTTGCAACTGTGTTTTCTGGATCAGTGTTTTATCAAGTGAACATCTTTCTTGATCCAAAAAGCATTCCTGCGAAGCTGGGTGTCTCTGTTCCTGCACAGGTAGGGTTAAAAATATGCCAACTTGATCTGAAAATCTTAATTTTGATAAAAGAGACTATTATGACCAAGTTATCATGTCTGGCTTATTGTTCTTCTGATATACATACATACATACATACATACATTTACATTAACATGTCAATGGGACTAAAAGAATCCGTTTAAATGAATGTTTCGACTTAACATAAATAATCTTTAATATGTTTTGGTTATACTTAATGTTTGATGAGCTGAAAGCTGGGATTAGTTCCTACAGAATCACTCTAGTTTGAAGGTAACAATGGCTGTTGTTATTATGATGAACTTAGCCCCACAATATGACTGCTGTTATTATGCACTCCCCTATTTCTCTTGTATTTGTATGGAATGTTTGTATGCAAACTCATTCTTTTATTTACTCCCATGTCGTTATTTTTGCAGGTTTACAGATCTAAACTCAATCCTTTTCTCAACATTAATGAATTAAATTGCATGCAAAAGATATCTTAGTTGAATATTCATAAATAAGGGGTTTCTATAATTTTTTATAACTTGAATCCTGGATTGCAGCCCTGTAGGCTAATTTTTAATAACAATAGATATGGCCATTACTTTAAGTTTGATTTTTTTTTTTTTTTGGTTTTGTGACTTTACGCGCACACAACTAGGTAATGATTAATGGATGGTTGCATAAATCTTGGGGATAGTTACATTTGGAGGATAGATGTCTTACATGAAAATAAGTCTATTCAAACGGGAAACTATTGCCAGACTTTGAGAAAATTATCTTTGACTGTTTCACCATGGAGGGCTTCATTTTGCTTGGCTGTGTTACTTGGTTTGTTTATATACTTCGCACAATGCAACTTATTGCATGATAGGCCTTATGAGATCACATTTTATGGCTGTACTTTGTCTGCAGGCATCATTTTTCGTGGCATATGTTGCTACATCTGGTTGGACAAGCACTTCATCAGAACTCTTTCGCATAATCCCTCTCATTCTTTCCCTAGTGACGAGATGCTGTAGGAGTCCAAATGATGAATTTGAAGTTCCATCTATTTCTTACCACAAGGACATACCGAGAATTCTGTTCTTTGTACTTCTTGGTATCACTTATTTCTTCCTAGCTCCGCTAATTTTGCCCTTCCTCCTTATGTACCTATGTCTTGCATACATCATCTTCCGCAATCAGGTTTGAACCATTTCAAATCCTTCAAGTATTAACTTTTACTACTTGTGTTTTCTCCCCTTTCGAACTCCTTTCTTTTTATATTTTTTTTAATTTTTTATTTTCACATATTACAAATATCACTGCTGAATCAAAAAGTTTTAGAATAGTAAAGTAACTTGAAAAGTGTGTTTTTTAATCTGTCTATGCTATATTGACATGGATTAGCAAAGATATCAATATGAGTGAGTTCCTGCTGTCTGTTAATGACAGTATACTTATGGAACTCCACTTTTGACAGAATCCACAAGGAGTATGCAGTGGTCTTAGTTCATTACTTCATAACACATGTAATAAAGGGATTAATGTTAAAATTTGGATTCATATTTGAAAACATATGTTGATTATTAATAATTCAATGTAAGATAATTATTTTGGATCAAAAAAAAAAAGTAAGATTATCATGCCTTGCGGATGATTGAATTTTAAGTCACTAGTGGGACATTTACTTGCTGTCACTTTAATTACGAAGACCTATATACTGCTCCTCCACCCTTCCAAATTGTCAGATGTATTTGATTTGTTTGAAAATGTATCATGCAGTTCATAAATGTGTATGTACCAAAGTATGAGACAGCGGGGAAGTTTTGGCCTATTGTTCACAACTCCGTGATTTTTTCTTTGGTACTCATGCATGCCATTGCAATAGGAATCTTCACACTAAAGAAGCGCTCTACTGCAACAACTTTAATGTTTCCTCTTCCAGTTCTCACACTGCTTTTCAATGAGTACTGCCGTAAGCGCTTTCTGCCCCTGTTTGTCTCTTATTCTGCTGAGGTACATATCAATTATCTTTGCATCCAGTCCAAAGGGGATAACTGAATTTCCTTCCTAGTTGCTAGCCTAAGGGTTCTACCCAATGGTTGACTAGGGTGAGTTGGTTTTCAGGTTTTGATAAAAAAGGATAGACAAGAGGAGAATGATCATCAAGTGGGTGAATTTTTTGATAAATTGGTCACTGCCTATAAAGACCCCGCCCTAAAGCCAATTCGATTTTCTTCAATGGGTGATAGTCTTAATAGTCCCCTTCTATAATCTGCTGTTTAAAATCAGAGGTATGGCAATGGTTATCTTATACTTTGAGCCAGTTAATTGCTGTTTCCATTGTATCTGCCATATCCGTTTGTCATGGGTCTTTCTTTAAAAGTTAGCTTGGCCCTGACATATGTATCAGTATTTGATAGCATTAGGGGGTGAGCTAATGGTTAGGTTGGTTCGGTTTGTGAACCAAATTTTTTTGGCTTTCAAAACTGAACTGAACTGTCAGTTCAATTTTTTAAGCTAACGTTTTTGGTCTATTCAGTTTCAAAACCTAAATATCTTGTTTTAAAAACTGAACCAAACTGGATATTGGTCAATCTTAAAATTTTTAGATCAAATCAAACTGATGTTTGTTGGTATTGGTTCTGTGTTTCATTCTAGTTTGGTTTTGCTCACCACTGGTAGCATGAGATCAGTTCTAAATTTCTTAGCATGCAAGTTGATGCATGAACTGTTATTATTGTATATTTGCTGGGAAATAAAATATCGGTGCTCTATGTTATGTCATGTCCATTTGACTGAGATTTTTGGGCATGATTGTAGGACCCGTTTTATGGTGAAATTGTACTGGTAGTAGGTTTCACCTTAATTTCAGCCCAAGGCTTGAAAAGCATTGAGATGAATGTCTTGCCTACATTTTGAAATGTGAGCGAGTAATTCTAGAAAGATCTTTAATTGCGTAACATAGATATTTACTTTTAGTGATGTCGAGTGGTAGAACTAATTTTAATTGTTTGTAATTTTCTGTGGCTCTCCTCGTGGTTATCATTCTTAGGACCTTATTGATATGCAATCAAATCATTAATAATATTTTAGAAATTGTAAGTCAAATCAAAATCAAATCCAATAATTTAATAGGCTATGTGTTAAAAATCATGGTTCATTGTTGATAATTTATAGGGAGTAAAAAAACAACGCTAGAAACGCATTGGGGGAACGTCAGTCGGAGCTTTGAGCTGCTTTGTCTCTTCTTTTGGCCTTTTCAGGCGAACCATCCTCTTGCTTCTATCATTGCATCTCATTTCACGTTCTTCCACGCTTTCTGAAGGCCCTCTAAAAGATTTTCAATACTGTTGCAGGACTAGAAATAGATTACAGAAAGAGACAAGTCATTGGCGGAAAGCAAACAAAGAAACAAAGTCGGGTGCAGGAAATTCTGTTGTATAGAGATATATAAGCTCACAAAATCGACAATAGTTTTCATAATAATACAAAATTAGGTATTGAATGATGTAATAGTCGATGTTCTTCAGCTGATAGGAGCTCATTCATAATGTAACCTTGAAACCAACACTAGCATCAATGCAGAAAACATTGTCAATGAGATTTACTATGTTATCTTTTTATTTATAATCGATCTAAAACATCAAAGATAATGCAATTTGCACACTTGGATTTCAGCCTGAGTCTTAGCCGCAAATCTACATGTAAATTAAATAATAGATAGCATTACATTGCTGAGAGTTTCTGTCTTAATTGATGGCGAGGAAGAGAAAGGCAGGTAAAGATCAAGAACCTAAGGAATTAGGGACTGGTTGGGTCGCATGGAATCAAGTGATGGAGGAGACTGCAGCCCTTAGTGGTGGTGCATTAAGAGCTTGAAATGTTATGTCGGTGGCCGACAGCGACCATCTGGGCGGTGGGCAGTGGGTGGCTCAGATAAAAGATACCATACAGAAGATAAGAGTATGGCTAGGCACATATTATACTGTTGGGGAAGCAGCAAAAGCTTATGATGAAGCAGCTTGTTTGCTTCGTGGGGCTAATGCTAGAACAAATTTTTGGCCTTGCATTCCATCTTCTAACTCCAAGCCATCTCTCCCTTCGAAGATTGCAAATCTATTGTTAAGTAGGCTCAAAGAGAGAAACAATAATATCACAAACACCGTTTTCGGTGCCCGAACCTCCACCTTTTGGCGTACTGGATCAAGAAACAACAAAAATAAAGGATACATAATTGGATATATTCTTTGATGTGCCTGAGGATTGCAGTATCATTGCAAATAGAAACGTTGCTTCTAGTTGCATTAGTAGTGATTATTCTGAATCAAACTTATCTAAAGAATGCGAGGATTGGAGAGCATTGCCATTAATGGCAGTTAATATGGAGGAGATAAAGTGAAAGAAGAAAAGGAAGAAGAGATTGATACAAATATGATAGATTTCCAATTCATGATATTATTAGAGGAACATCAAAGACTTACTGTTTTCCTTATGAAATAGCAGAGGAGATGATGGTCCTGATTATAATGGAGGAACAACCCAAACATTATCATGATGATCATGAAGATTATGATGATCAATCAATGGTACGAGAAATCAGAAGAGAATGAACTACGAACTTAAGTTCTCAACTTCTCTTTATGCGTATAATGGAATACCAGAGTTTTTAAGGTTCAAGCTTGAATCATCATCATCAATGGCAAAGAGTTCTCTAAACGGTGACAATGAAAATGACGAGGAAAACAGAAAGAAATCATAGGAAAGCTAAACATGAACAAGACCTGGATTCAACAAATGCCACTAGAAATGGCTTCTTATTTCTAAATTAATTATAGCATGTCATTATTTTTTTAATTATTTAATCTAATTTTACAGCAGATTAAGTAAGATTCTTAATTTAAAAAAATAGGGAAATGAAGAAATTTCATATTGTCATGATTTGTTTCATTGTGTTTCTAAACTTTTATTGTATTCTATTGAGCCATTCAATATTCATTTAGCTCCACATGGAGCTCTCAAAAGATCATTTTTGATTTTATGAATCTCTAAACTTTTAATATGTTGTATTAATTCTTCAGTTTGAAAATTCCTCCATGTATTACTAAATTTCAGTAGGCTTAATACAATACAATAAAAGCTTACCGACTCCATGAAAAAATTACAATAATTCAAGCACTTTGAATTGATGCATGTATACAAATGCCATAAATGAGCACATGAAACAATATGTTCTTTTAGGGATAATTACAAAATTATACAAATTTTTATTTTATATTTTTAAAAATTCAAGATGAAAAAGATTTTATTTAAAAATCTATCTAATTTTAATTAAAAATATAATTTTTTAAATTTTTAATTTTTATCTGATTCTCTTGAATATATCTTATCTTTAAATTTTCTCCACTCTCATTTTCTCTTCTCTCATATGCTTCTTCTTTTTCTTCATTTGTCCTTTTCTTTTCTCATACGACACTTCTTCATCTTCTTCATTTTTCCTTTTTTTTTTCATTTTATTTTTTCTACATCTATAATCTTCTCTCTTCTGTTTGTTTTTTTATTTTTTTTTCTCATTTACGGTTCTTGAACTAAATTTTAGTTCTATAAATTTTCAATTTCACTAAACTTATTTCTTTCCTAGATCTATAATCTTTTTTTTTTCTTTTTCATTTTCTTCTTCTTAGATTTATAATCTTCGTTCTTCTTTTTCATTTTCTTTTTCTTAGATCTATAATATTTGTTCATTGCCTTTTCTCTCATCTCTAACTGATGATGGTATTCTCGTTTGCTGCTTCACCAACTATCAATGTTTAAATTTCTATGGTAAGTTTAAATTTATTTTGTTATTGGCTAGGTAGAATGATTTTGATTGAATTGAAATCTAAAAATTTTAATTTGTAAATTAAAAATTTAATTTGGTTTGATCAATTTGGTTAGGGAAAATTGAGTAATAACTACTAAGTAATTAGGTGACACAAATGGTTATTGTAAAATTAATTTTGGTTTAGGCAAATGAATTTGTTTGGTTAATTAAATTCTTCTTAAATTAGAAAATTTAAACTTTAAATTTCTTGTCCTTTAGAGTTGCCAAGTTGGTTGTAGAAATTGATTGCCAAGCTGCCAATCTCACTTTTAAAGAAGCTATTCAAGGAGTTTTTTCATAATAGTATTGCTAGTATTTTTAGATCATAATCTTCCTTTATAAGAAAATTTGAAGAACACAATTGATAGAAATGTTATTTTTCAAAAATATTATGGCAAAATGATCAAAATCACTCTTGCATTATTATAAGTCATGCAAATTATCTCAAAATTATTACATGATTCATATAAATCATATCTTGTTACTTTTGATTTAAAAATTTTACTATTAATAATATATACATACTCATATACATGTATGATAGGATTCATAAGAAGAAAATGGAGAAATGATTAAAGGAGATCAAAGAGTTATAAATGTTTGATGCATCAAAGAGGCAAGTTGGTATTCTCCTGCATAACATTAGATGCGAACTTCAAATCATGCTATTGGCTCTTGAACGTGATTGTCAAAATACCTTTCTGTTACTTTAAAATCACTAAAAGAAATTAACTGAATTTCATCAAGTGATCATAATATGTATATCTACCTTCCTTAAGGTACACATAGCTTCTTAAATTTGACTTTGTATATAATTTTGTAAACCATTTTGTACCATTGTTGTATACTTTTTATATCTCTGTTGTATATTTCATGTATCTTAATTATATACTTGTAGTAAATCTTACATATCAAATATTACATTTTGTAAAATATACTATAAATACCTATATATTTGATATTTTAACTCATAAAAAATATAATTTTGTAAATCTTTTGTATATATATTATATACTTCTTGTATACCTATTGTATACTTGTAGTAAACCTTAGATATTAAATATTACATTTCATAAAATATATTGTAAATACCTGTATTTTTAATATTTTAAGTCGTAAAAAATATAATTTTGTAAACCTTTTGTAAGCGTGTTATATACTTATTGTATCCCTATTATATATCTCTTATATCCTAGTCGTATACTATTTGTATACATATATGGTTTGAAAAATATTTTAATCATGATTTTTAATATAGTTTTTTTACAAAAAATATAGTAAAATCTTTCAAAAATTATGAAAATATAAAAATATATTTTTCAAAAATACAAAATAAAAAAAATTATTTTAAAAATTTGAACTTTTTTAAAACATGTATCATATACATAATACGTATTGAAAGGATTTAAAACATATATTTGGAAATCAAAATTGTAAATTATATTTTTTATAATATTAATTTAAAATATATTTTTATATTTTAATAATTTTTAATTTTAAAAAATATTTTTATGGGAAGTAATATATCATATATTAAAAAATAAAAAGTTAAAGAATATCAAAAATGAAAAATTGCAAAATATCCTTTATTAATAAAAAAATAAAAATATTTTTATAAAAAAATAATAGATCTAAAAGAATTTATTATTAAAATCAAAATTTTTAAAAGTTTCCCATATTTTTTTATGAATATATAATTTATTTTAATAATTTTAATTTTAAAGAATATTTTTATAGGAGCAATATATTATATATTAAAAAATAAAAAGTTAAAGAATATCAAAAATGAAAAAACCGTAAAATATTTTTTATTATTAGAAATATTTTTTATTATTAAAATATATTTTTATAAAAAAAATAGATTTAAAAGAATCTATTATTAAAAATCAGATTTTTTTAAAATTTTACATATTTTTTTTATGAATTTATAATTTATGTTAATATATTTTTTATTGATAATGTCATGAAATAATTTAAAATATATTTGTTTTATATAATTATATTTGATTAGTATTGTATTTGATTGGTAAAATTTCATGAGATTTTGAGTTAATATTTTCCTATTTTGAGTTGATATGTTATTTTTAAAAATGTGATAATTTTGCAAAAAGAAAGTGACAACTGATAAAATTAAAAAGTTAACTTTGCACACAATAATTATAGCACTAATTATAATATCCGGTGTATTGAACTCTCTATTTTTAAATTTATTTTGTTGAGCCCCTTAACCTTTCATTCTATTACATTGAATCTTTAATGTTTTGTTATATTGTTTTAAAATATTAGAAATTCTAGAATATTGGCATTTCATTATTTTAACATGTTTTTTTTGTGTTAAATAAAAATTAGTATGTAATTAGTTTTCACTAAAAATAAATGATTTTAAAATATTTATTTTTTAAAAAATACGCATTCTAAATATGAGATCTAACAAACAAAAATTATAAGAAAAATGCATTTTCAAGCATTTAAACTATCATGATTTGTTTTATCTATTAGGATAAATTAACTTATGATTTTATATCATTCTTATTAAAAACTCTTTGATAGTTAACTTTCTCTTACCCCTTATTATTATCTGCTAAATTTTCTTATTTTCATCTATTATAAATGTTGTTATTTATCTTTTCTCAATCAATATTAAGAACCTTATTTAAGCATAACCATAAGAAGTCATCATGATTAAAAAAAAGACATCATTCCTACAAATCCAAATTTGATAAGTTATAAATGGGGTTTTAAGTTGTTTAGAGTGTTTCATTTTCATGGCATTGAAGATTTATTTGAAGCAAAGAGATGATCATTTAAGAGAATCACCTTTAATAATGGAAGGACCTATAATTAGGTTATGAAATTGATATTATGAACTTATAAAAGCAAAAAAAATTATAATTTAATTGATCTTTAGTAAAAGTGCATGTTAAACCCTTTAAAAATCAATATGATGGTAGGAATTTATTCATTTAAAATTCATAATCAATTTTACTTAATTAGTTTGCTTATTATGTTTATGCATACAAATAAAAGAAATAGATTTAAGGGGATAATCATATAATTCTAGATAAAGCAAATAATGACATTTTAGTGAGAGATAATTGATTAATTACATCATTCACATTCAATAATATTAATATAATAAAATAACATTTTCAAAAACTCCCATGATCCATGTGATTCAATTAATTTGCATATAAAGATGTAGTTATTAATCTTTAATGCCAAACTAAAACACCTTTCGATTTATGATGGGCACAAAGCATTCCATGATGAACAAATACTCTCTATTAGTATTTATATACATGAGCATGAAAGAATACAATACATAAGTGGTAGCTTCTTTCAATCCAAATTGTCTAGAGATTGTTCTTATTTTATGGTTGTCTAAGTAATGAAAGATTGATAAACTCAAACTATTTCTATTTCATGTAACATGTAAAAATCTTTTTTGTATCATGATATCTACTTTTAACATAAGTCATGGATAATATCATACTTACATTATTTAAATATGTTTTCTTGATCTTTGAGTAAATTAATAAAGTAAATAATATTGATTATTACATCAATTTATTTAAGCATGACTATGCATTTTATAGCCTTACTCATCAATGGGCCTAATAGATATCCCCTCTCATAAAGCACATAACTCAAATATCATCAATTTCATATTGTATACATTATACATTCTTTGACGAGGACATAATGAAAATCACTTCCATAATGCATGTGACACCCGGGGCTGACGAGGGCGGGGAGTGATCGCCGGTGCCAGAAAGAGCACGGACAAGGAGCGGCTCCTGGCAGGCTTCTAGGTGAAGGGACACATGAATGAACTGATCCCACACCTGAAAAAGAGGGATCTCAAGACTGTGTAAGGATGGGGTTGCATAGTTGAGTGATTTTAAGATTGTGCAGGTATGAG
>CANYBF013758396.1:0-48276 GCA_948192965.1 Dalechampia spathulata
TCCTGGCTTTTTTAGTTGCTCAATTGAGTTGACTAGATGAGCCGGGTGGCGACTCCACGTTATTTTCTCGACGCGATCTGTCTAGTTCCTGTAGTAACTCAGGGGTCAATATTCGCGAGAGCAAGCACCATGGCATCTCACACCGAACAGCGTGCAGCATTTCCAGCGTCCGGGATGTGCTACTCTCACACCTATATTTTTCATTGATTTTATCAATTTTTCATTATTTTTACTCATGTCAGCCCCTACTGATCGTGGTGGCTCTTCCTCATAGAGAGGCAAACGTACTTGTCCTCCCGGCTCTGGCCCTCGTGGCTCTTCCTCTGCTGCCTCTACCGTTAGGACCTCTATTTTGAGTGAGAAAGTTTTCTCTCACTTTCGATTCACGTGTCATCCTACACTCTGCCAGACCGGATTAGAGGATGAGGTTCAGGGTTCTTTGGCCAACGTGGGTTGGTCAAATTTCACGTTTCTTCCCAACTAGTACATTCAGTCTATAGCATTAAAGTTCCTACAGACTTTTTCTCTGTCTACTTCCTTTTCTTGTACTTTTTATCTCTTCCGCATATATCACTCTCTTGCTGCTTCTGAGTTTGATGCTCTATTTAGATTTCCCATTAATGGCATCTCGAATGCCCAATCCATAGTTTTTGACCGCAACTCTTTGTGGAGGGATATTTCTGCCCTTCTCGATAGAAGGCCTCCTGCCTTAAATCCCCAACTCTCTTCTATGGTCATAGATTGATCTCCTATCTTATCTTCGCGAGATCAGATTCTAATGACACTATCATGGACCCTGACTTAATCTTTCTCTGCGGTATGGTCACGGGTACCCCCATCCAGTCTGAACGTTGGCTTCAGACCTCTTTTCATGAGGTCAGCGTTTAGAAGCATCTTGGCAAAGCTATTCTTTTTTATCCCATTATCCATCATATTTGCCATCAGCTGTAGGCTTTCCCTCCTATCTGCCCTTCTCCAGGACCATGGTCCTAACCTAGATCTCTCATTCATTAAGCACTCCATGCTCTTTGAATGCACTGCTGATGATGAGCTTGTGATCCATTTTGAGTATATCTCTAGACGGCTCGCTCACCTTCAGGCATTGGATCTTCCCAATGACACAGTTTTGATCTACGGCTGGCATGCTGTAGAGGTTCTTCAACGCCTACAGGTTCTACTGCCAGATGATACTCCTGTAGAGTGGCGCGACCAGCTGGATCCCTCTGCTGATGCCTTACGACAGGTGGCTCTCAGCGGCAAGCGTCAGCGACACTTTACAGGTGGATCCTCTTCTTCGGGTGCTGTTCTTGAGCCTACTAATCCAACTGCCACTACTTCTATTGCTACTGCTGCTGCTGCTCCTTCAGATCCTATTTGTCAATAGCTTGCTACCATCATTGCTCGACTCGACCGCTTGAACACCTTTGAGAATTGTTTCGATCATATCGACCAGCAGTTTGGTCATCTCTCGTAGCAGTCTACTCTTCTTGGTCAGTAGCTTGATTAGCATGTTGCTGGCTTTCATGAGTTTTAGACATCCACATCCGAGGCTCTCTACTCTATCAGTGTCATGATGGATCCTTTCATTATACCTCCACCGAGTCCACCTTCTTCTCAGGACCCAGAGTCATAGTGTCTATTTTGATGTTGTCAAAGGGGAAGATATTTTATGAGTTTTTAGGACTTTTATGAATGTTAATTAGTTTATTTCTTATGTTCAGTTATGTTATGTTCTTTGTATTTGATTATCTTTGTACATTGAACATTTTTTTGATATTATATATATGATGTTCATTCAATTCATTATTGATGTTTGATTTTGATTATTATATTGATTATTTGATTTATATTTGTTATCCTTTCCTTTATGATTTGATTTATTTTTATCTTATGGCATGTATTCTAAAACAAAGGGGGAGATTTCCAAAATTTTCACATTAAAATTTCATTTAAATAAGTTTTGCAAATTGAACTTAAATTGATTGCCAACATCAAAAAGGGGGAGATTGTTAGACCCTAGGTTTTGATGTTCGAATTACGTGTGAGTCAATTTAAGTTATTTGCAACTGTTGTATTGAGTTTGGTATGGGTGTACCATTGGGTGGTACGGCTGTACGCGAGCTCCTAGGAAAATGGTTTGTTAGGAAACCTGTTTTGGTACGAGTGTACCATTGGGTGGTACGCCCATATGCGAGCTCGCAGGAAAAGTATTTGTCAAGAAACTTGGTTTGGTACGGGCGTACCAAATGATGGTATGACCGTACCATATTTCCCTCTCATTTTCTAATGGTAAGATTTAAATCCATACGGGCGTACATGTCTGGTACGACCATACGCAACTTAATTGAAAGGCTTTAAACCCTTTCAAACGGCTATTTTGTAAATGCAATTTTTCATATCTTTCATTCTAATAGCTAGTTCTTGCAGAGTAACTTCCTTTGATCCTTAATTATCAATTGCAAGTAAGTTTAACTTGTATTTGTGCATTAAGCTATCAAATACTTTCTTTCATTGTATTCCCACAACCTAAGTATTATGTTTTGTATTTGTGGGATTGGTGTGTGATTAATCCGTGAGAATTAAGTTGTATTTGAAAGCTTGTGAGGATAGTTCTTGTAAAGGTTTGAATGTGAGCCTAAAACACTGGGGTTATTGGATTCATTTGTGGAATCCATTGTGTAAATTGATTGAAAATTAGTTGAACCATAAGTTGACACTTAGGAGAAAGTGGACGTAGGTAAGAGTTTGACCGAACCATTATAAATTGGACGTGTTGCCTTCCGCAAAGAGGATTTTCAATATGTATATAGTAAATAAAATTTAAAAAATATTAAATATAATTTCTTATATATTTCAATTATAATTTAAACTTTAAATTTGAAATAAATATATAAAAAGAAATGTATCATAATCTTATATACATTTATAAATCATTATATTATTGTCTTTAATATCATTATTTAATATAATCATTAATGATTGATTTTAAAAATAATATTTATCTAAAAATTTTTACGAATTATTTAAATATAAAATATTTTTTAAACTTTAAACTTTAATAAATGCGGACAGATTATTTATTCACCTTCGTACAGGTCCAAATCGAATATAATAGTATTATATATGACAAATATAAAAATATATTATCGATTCTTAAAATTCAAAACTGATAAGCAGATGCCATAGTCTCCATGTGTGATGACATCAGCACCTAACCTCGCCGATAGCGTCGTATATTATCTATTCTTAATTTATTAATGTAGATAAGTCGTGATATGATTATGAATTTTATATTAATCTATCATTTTTTATGTTATTTAATTATTTATTTATAGATTTTCAATTTAATTTAATTAATTATTTATTATTATGTCATATTTATTATGTTATATTTATATTTAAATTGTAAAATTATTAAATGATTGATTAAGGGAGCTCTTAGAATGCAACATGCACATATATAAAATAATACTGTAAGAGAGATGATTGCAAGTGGATGAGAAGCCAGCTACGATACGAAGACAGTTGCAAAATTGCGTGGAATAAAAATGGAAGTGTATGGGAAGCCAGCAAAACAACCACAGGTACCAAGGCCCCGAAATAAAATCAATATTGGAAATGCATCCAACGAGGACCACAAGTACCAATGCCATCCACTAAAATATTGTTCGACTTTAAAAATTTATAAATATTTATCTTCCATCTTATTTTTTTCATTTTATTTTCGTTAAATTATATAATTTTGTTGTTAAAATTCATAAAATTTTATTAAAATGAGATTATTTTCTTAACACGTCTAAGAATGAAAATTGAGGCTAATTCTTTTAGAAGAAGGAAGTACCACTTAAATAGTTTATAAAAATAAAATTATATCTTTTTCCAAATGCTTGTTTTATAATAAGTTTACTTACTACAACCATAAACTCTATTAAAGTGATGATATAATTATAGACAAATATATTTTATCAATATCTGAAATTTGAAAAAAACACAAATTAAAAAATTACTTATGAGATTTTGCTTTATAAAATTTATCCATATTTAATACAGCCAGAATCCATTCCCATGGACGTGTTTTTTTTTTTTTTGTTGATAAACATCTTAGGTTGTATAACTTCAGTTAAAGGATTTACCATCACGAGATCAGTTCTTTAGTTCCATATGTTTGACACCATCAAGACACTCTTTATTTTTGAAGTATCACAATAAATTTTCAATGACTTTTTAATGGCGTTGACAATAATAAATCTTTGAGATGGAGTTTTGCGACCACAATACTTAAATTATGGCTTCAAAACATGACATAAATTATGCTTTTCATAATGATTGAGGTAATGATAGATTGTCTAGCACTGTTCATCATATTGCTCCTGAGCTAATGAAAACAAATAACCAAAAATTAACTTTCTACTGGCAACAAACCTAACAAAATTTGACTTTGAGTATCCAATCGGTCAGCCCTCCTATACATGAGCATGTAGTTCTTAGTTCCTTGTAGATACTATGAAGTTTCTTTGTAGCTTTCAAATGATCAATTTAAAGATTGATTTAACATCTACTAAGTATTCAAATAGCAAGGCTAATGCTTGGTCATATACAAAGTTTAACCATCCACCAAACTACCTGCAACAAAAGCATATTTTATTTCCCTTTATTTTAAATCATTCTTATAACATTGACTTATAATGAATTTGTCCCCCTTTTTGACATGTTGAATATTTATGCATTGTTAAATCTCTTAGATAAAATTTTAACATTAGCTTTTAGAGAGAATCTTAGTAGTTCTTTTCATCTATTATGAATTATTTCTAATTCTATTATATAATGTCACTCTCATCTCTTTCATTTTAAAATTCATTGAAAACAAATTTTTTTTATCTCATGTAATATGTCCAAATTTTTTGTGGAAAATCGAATATCATCACCATATAAAATCATAAAAATACACTTGCTCCCATTATTTTGATACATATACATATCAAAAATGTTTTCCTTAAAATTAAAGAATTTAATGGTATCTTTGAACTTAATATACCACTGTAACAAGCTTGTTTAAGTCTATATATTGACTTATTAAGTTTACATATCATGTAACTCTTGTCATCAATTGAGAATACTTTATCATTAAGTTTTTAAATAAGGTTGGTTTTGATATGGATAAGAATAGGTTCCTACTTACTCAATATACTTTTGGGCTATCAAGTTATCTATTTGTGCTTTTTTGTGTTCTAAATATCCTAGTAGTCAATATAATCATTGTATTTGTATATTATATTCAATGTATTACATGGTATTAGAGCCAATCTTATAATGAATTCTTTAGCTTAAATAATTAGTTCTTTTTCTTTTTTTCAAACTTCTTCAACATTTAATGTCTCTTATTTTTTATCTATAAAATTAAGTTCCAACAATCTTCTTTTATGGCATGCTCAATTGATGCAATTATTATATACTCATGGCTTAGCTGATCACACTGAAGGAGAATTTCTACCTCCTTCCAAAACTCTAGAAGATAGGACACCTAATCCTCTTTATGATATTTGGTTCAAACATGATCAACTTATCTTAAGTTAGTTTATCTATTCAACATTTAAAGGTTTACTTTCTCAAATTATGGGTTCAAACACAACTAAAGAAATATGATAAAAACTAACAACCATATTTGCCTTTAGTTTAAGAACATAAGTTCAATACATTTGAAAACAACTTAAGCATCTTAAGAAGACCACTAAAACTATTGATTCTTACATGACACTAGCAAAAACTATTATGATAAGCTCTTTGTATTATAATGCCTAGTTTTTGAAGATGTTCTTGTTATTGATATTCTTAATGAACTTGGCAAAGAATATTGTCCATTTGTTTGTGCTATTGAGGCTCAAAATTTAGTCCTTACCTTTGATAATTTATACCCACTTTTATTGAGTGAGGAAACTCAATTGAAAATGAAATTTGTAGACTCAGATAAAACCATTCTAGCTACAACCTAGTTTGCTAAGCAGTAATAACAACTTAGAAACTTTCACTTTGGTTACAGGGAAAGGGTTGGATCACTTATCACTTGTTATAACTATCGTAGGACTAGTCATGTTATGAGATAGTGTGCATCTCTAAGAAAATCTTAATCTTAGTCTCAACTTGTTTATAATCATTATTGTTGGTGTATGCTCTAGAGCATCATGGTTTATATATGATTGAATATTTAATCAATAAGAGGCATTATTCATTATTTAAGTGCAATATTTTGTATACTTATTTTTCTTAAAGTATTAAACTAAATAATGAAGTCTAAGGTATTGGAACAATATAAGGAAAATTCATAAAAAGTTTATGATATGTGATTCTTATTGTATGCAAATGTTCAATATATAAATTACTTTGATAATAGTATTAATAAGATTGAACATTATTAATGCAGGTAGATTAGCACATGTTATACTTCCCTTAAAGGGTGATTCTCATTCACTATGACATGAGTTATCTAAAGTATACATATGGATGAACAATATAGTACTGGTTCATTAGAGGCTTTATCAGTGAGATTTCATATGGATTATTAATCAATGTCTATGAAATACATATCTCAGTCATATCAATAGTATAAGTATCCTTAGACTTGAGATATCAAGGTTATCTTAACTATGAATTATTATACTTTGACTCTTATGCTTTATTCCTCCAAATGAGGCATTCATAGTTGAGAGGTTGGGTGTAATATGAAGTAGTTGAAGATATTTGTATATCAACAAAGGATTCACCATCCTTGATTAAAGGTAAGAGTTTTATCTCAATGATTCATGTAGTAATCTTTGATTCAATAATCATTGGCTAGAGTGGAATGCCTAAAAGTGAATGAGTTCCTAGAAATATTTTGAGAATAAAGATTATTGTACATGAAATATCAAATTTAGGGCATGATCTAACATGTTTTATAATGTATTGAGTTGATATTAATCCATACTCAAACCTAAATAAGATAATGGATGGCGAAAGAAGTTCATTGCAGAGGTATTTGATATAGAAGGGTTATACTTAAACTAATGACCTCTTGATATTTATGTAGTTATAATGTGTGACTAGACATCACTCATGACTTATATATAATATAATTAAATAAGATTTAATAATATTATAATATGTTATGAACATATCAAGAACCCAAAAGTTCCCACATAAAAGTTAGGGGATCAGAAATAAAGAGAATGAATGTTGATTCAATATGAGATATTATTTTAACATTATAAGTGAACTTGAATTTCTCATATTTATTAAATAGATCATGAAAAGAGATTCAATTTGATACCAAGATCATGCAATTTTGATAAGTAGAACTCCAGATATGCATGATACAAGTTTGCATGTGTAGTGCACATGCCATCCATGTAATTGTGCACGTGCATGTGTCACATGACTTGTACATGCGTGACTTGACTAAAGGAGGATGGCCATGTTATAGTCACATGCCTAATTATGATTCTGAGATATATTAGACACATCATATGTTGACTGAATCAAGTCAGCTTATGTGTCAAGATACATAAGCTGTCAATAGCCTTAATGCCACCTAAGCCAGTTTAGATTAATTAAAATATGATTTTAAGTTTATAGAAATAGATCTCTTTGCCTCCTTCTTCTTCCTCACATCCTTTTAGAGAAAAGAAAAAGAAAATTTAAATCAAGGACAAGCAAGAGGATTCAATTCTTCAAGAATAATTCATTGGATTTGATTCAAAACTTTCTCTTATACCTTTCTCTTCTATGTTCATTTCTACTAGTCCTTAAAATGAATCTTTGTAATATTGATTACTAATAGGATTCTATACTTATGTGGATAGTTTAGAGATCCTTTACATTGGAGATTAGAAAATTTTGCTACAACTTTTCTGACAAACAAGATTAAAGGAGATCAACATTCATGTAAGTGTTACCAGTCTTATACCATCTTTATTGCATTTTTCATGTATGGTGATTGCAATGATCCATGAAAAATATATTTTTATAAAAATATATTTTTATAAAAATTTTAAATGTTTTCAATACCTACTAATCACATTTTTCATCAACAGTGGTATCAGAGCTATAATTTTCATGCGATCCTTCATTGAAAATAGTGATTTTTAGTTTTTCAACTTGTGTAGTGCTTATGTTTTTTTTATGTTTGAGGGGATTTTACTTCGAATTTTGTAATGAAATTTTAACCATGTGTTTTTGATTCATTAGAAATTATTTTCTATAGTTATTCAGAAAATATTTGATAAAAAAATTTGTTTACCTTTACGTACCATACATGATTATCGAATTATTCTTATATTCTATGCTTGTTGTTTATGGCTATTTTATGTGTGTTTAATTAATAAACATGTTATGAATCAATATATTTACATGTTATCATCATTATGGAATAATAAGGATGGTTTTTAATTCAAATTAAAAGGATTTTAATTTAATAGATTATTAATGTTATATGCATGAGATGTTGATTGTGTATGTTTGTTTAGTTTTCATCATTTTGATGATATTAAATTTATTAATTTGATTAATAAATTTGATATTCATGTATTAGATACATTAAGAATTTAATAAATAAACTTTTATTAATTTTAAAATTAATAAGTATTTTATTTGGAATAAAATTCTTAAAGGTTCAAATTGAATATGATATGGTTTTTGACTTGGTTTTACTTGTTTTATTATAATTGATTTCCATGTGATATATTATTATTTAAATACAGCTTAAATATTAATATGTTGTTAGTTGGATGGTTATTTAATTATGATAAATAATTTAATTAATGATATCAATACAAAGCCAAAATATATATTTCAAACTGTAAGCCCAATAAGTTTTTAAAATTATTTTAAGAAGATTAAAACCAAAATCATTAAAGAGTAAAATTTAATTTATAAATTATTTATGTATGAATGGATAGATATTGTCATGATGATGATTATGGACTAGGCCCAATGAGATTAAGTATATGCATTTTTATAAATAGGGCATACGAGCTCTGCCTTATCTTATATTCTTTTGTATTTCTTTTCTCATCTACTACTCTCAAATGTAACTTAGGTTTTTATATTTGAAATATGTAATTAGATTATATAAGTTGTAAAAGAAGAAATAAAAGAAAGCAAAAAGAGCATAGGAGCAAGGTGTACTAAAAGGAACTCCAAGATAAAATTTATAGTAAACTAGATTTCATTTTCAAATTTAGGGTTTGTAATTCATGCATGACCTACGTTTGATGTAACTAATATTTTAATTCCATAATCATCATGATATAAGTTGTTATATATGTGAATGTCCATGACGCATGAATATGCTTTTACATGTACAAGCTAGGACCATGCATGGTGCACAAGATGCATACACCCACCTTGCATGTTTAAACACATAAAAGGAAAGAAATTCCTCTAAAGGAATATTAAATCTAAGGCCTTCCAAATTTAAGGATAAGGATGGAGAGCTTCATTTCATTCGGGTTGTTGAGCATACCCAAGGCTGTTTGACATAGGGTATATTCAAGTTTTTGAAAATGGGTTGGATTCAACTATAATCTATTATTTATTAAGCATACTTAAGGTAATGAATCTCATAGGCCAGTTTTGGGTATTATGTCATGAGATAACATAAACCATCAAGAGTTAATGGCCCAATGATTTAGTAGTCGTATAATGATATCATTGATATAAGATATCTACCAATTGACATTAGGTTCTAGGTTGTTAGGCATACCCAAGATTATAATTTAATAGTCATTGGATATTACCTACTAAGCAAAGTAAAGCGTTACTTTACCATATTGATAGTTAAGAGCTATTGGTTCTAAATAAAATAATGGGAGATAAAAATAAAATTAAAGACCTTATTATGTTTTTAAAATGATATGATGCTTTAATCAACACATTATTTTTCCTTTTCTTAAGTTTTAATGGCTCAAAAGGTTGATTTATACAGAATTCTTGAATATAAGTTTAACGGATCCAATTACATTGACTGGATTTATTAAATCAAAATAGTTTGAAAGGTGAATAGATAGCTCATGTTTTGGATCAAGCCAATCCATGCTCACCCACTACTAATTCCTATGATGCTATGAAAGAAGCATATGTTAAGTCCAAGAGGGAGGATAAATTAGACAATAGTATCATGCTTGGTGCTATGGAGAGTGATCTCCAAAAAGAGTGTGTGTTATACCCAATAGCGACGTGACATGCTCTCGTAGAATAGCCAATAGTCTTTACACAAAAGGGAGAGCTAAAATATATCTTATAAGGGATGTGTACAAGTTAAAAACTTTAAAGGAAAATGCCATTCTTAAACATTACTAAACAACTACCTATCCTCAATAAACGCTCAAAACACAACATAGCTCATCAGATATAGGTAGAGTAAAGAGATAACCCATAAAGATTACATCATATTGGTATATAAAGAAATATGATATGGTTATATACAACAGTTTATTGTTATAAGTTGCAAAAAGATAAAAGTTGTATAAACAAATAGTAGCTAGGAGCAAGCCTTATAAGTACCAGACATAAACCGAGTGACTGCTAAATAAAACCCATAGCTGGTACCTAAGGATCTACAAGCTCACCCGAACAACTAGGATCTACCTTTATCAAATGATAAACATTGAGTAAACTCAGTGGTGTTATGAATCATATGAAGAAAATAATAATAAAGCAAAAATAACTAAATATCAAAAGAACATTAAGAAGTAGTTCATATTGAATAACCAAACCAAGTACATATAGGAAATCATTCAATACAATTTATACTAAAACATTATCAATTATATTTGTCTCCTTTATCTATTTTCATAATTTGTGCCCTAAAAGGGTCAATGGTATCATGAATAAGTACCTTGACATACATTCACTCATTACCTATCATAATTACAGAATTGTAGGATGAATGATGTATGATGCAATGCATGTACTCATATTGCACATCCTCTTACCCTTTCCATTCATAATTCTTCATAATATCTATGTACTAGGTAAGCATTAACGCTTCTTGTATCGTATCATTTCATTTAACTTCATTATTTCTTTAAAGAAACAGAATAGTTAATCATTTATCATATACATTGATGCATCATGATCATTTCATATATATATATATATATATATATATATATATATATATATATAGTACCTCCCTTATCACTCCTGAATTTATTACTATACATATATCATGCTATGTATTTATGTATGAATGTATAATGCATGGTTTATGATGCATTAAAGCATGCAATATCTCAATTCTACCATTCTGATACCAATAGAACATTGTTAATTCTAATACCAACTAAAACATGTCATATATATAGTAGAAACATGTAATCAGAGTATGCAATATCACTAATATCTTTACTGCTATAGTATAAATCAAAGTGGTAAGTTGTACAATCCACATAATAAGAGCCTGTTTGGTAGCCTGAGACCTCTACTAATGAACTGACTCAGATCTCCTATTGCTGCCCCAAATTCTTGTGATCTCTCATGCTGCTAGTGCCTACGTTCATCAATTGATAAACGCTGAGTATAAAACTCAGTGGTGCTAATAAAATAATTAACATGTAATATTCATATCACAGCACAAAGTATTTAATTCCAAATAACTTTTCAAAGAGATACAAAAACTTATTCATATTAATTTCCATGTAACATCTTCTCTGCAACGCAAACTCATTCGAATACCATTATAGGCATAACTCAATCAAAACATTAAATCCAAAGCAATTCATATGATATTCATATTATATTCTCAACATTTATTCCATTCATTCATATAGCATCTTTCAGCATTCAATTGTTATTTCATGCAAAATCATTCCATTAATGTATATATATACGAATGTGATGGAATATACCTTTTTCTTTCGGAATGCAACATGATGTGCATTCCCCTCTATTTTTCTTGTATCATTATCATTATCATGAATGCCCAACATTCTCATTTATGTGCACATTGTACTAGCCTTATACCGCTATCTTTTTGGTATTGAGTTAATCTTATTATCAACATGTTCCATTATTTTTTTCAGTAACACATTATTTTCTCCCTTTATTTTTTTTATTGAGCTCCCCTTTCCTCACCGTTCGCTCATGTTCCTCCTTCCTTATCTCTCTAACATACATGTGGCTTAGTACTCGTACCACTATTTTTTTGGTACTCATGTGTTTTGCTATCTTTTTGGTAACACATCATCATTTCCTCACATTGCTCATTTTCCTCCTCCCTTATTGCTCCAATCAATGCATGCCATGTTAAATGCAATAGTGAATATGACATGCCACATGAATTATTATTTATGCAATCATATATTATAATCAAATATTCTACTATTATACAAAATCTCATAATCATCATTCTTTCCTATTGAAGGACTTAATTCAAACTATAATCACATATTAATATTAAGGTAAACATTTTAGCGTACCCGTTGATTCATTTTAAATGAATCAACCTATTAATCGTGCAAACTAGCACAAACCTGCCATCGCTTTTCCTTTATCTATGTTGATTGGAGGAATTGATTCACTATCCATATTTTTACCTAATCATAATACATACACACCTTTAATATTCTAATCAATCATAAATATAGATTACACGTAAACCATTTTATTTTTCATATCATTTTGGCATTCACATAATCATAGCATAAGGATAAATCATCCAATCATTTAATACTATATATTACTTAAAGAAGATCATATAAACATATAATTAATCCTTTTTAAAGAAATTGAGAAGTTAATTAATTATCCATATTTATCATAAAATCATGTTACTTAGCCATAAAATAGTCTGTCTTCCTTACCATTTTTCAATAAGTAAATGAATTCTAAAAATTGAGATCTTAATACCAATAAAAATTAGACTCAAAAGGATTTTAATCAATATATTATAAGCCCAAAAATTTATTCATTAAGGCATGCAAATAATTCATGCAAACCAACTATTTTAATTAGCAACTATAAATTACCACATGAATAGTTTGTACTTCAACCCCATTTTCACTAATCAAATGAACTTTAATTAATGCAGAATTAGCACCATGGTATATTATATAGCTTCTAAAGCATTCGTTATTATATAGCTTTCCAATGATATATTATACACCTTCTAAAGCATTCGTTAAGGTCTCCAAATTAAGATTACCGTAAGCCTTAAATCTATCCTAATTCATGCAAAAATAGCTTAGGCGTGAATTTCTAATTTTTATCATACTCACTTAATTTCCACCGATTATAACCTTGTTGATTTAAATTACCTCTAATGTATTTTGATCAACATTTTAACAGTAGTTTTAAACCATTAAACTCAATCATAAACAACCATAATAAAAGATTTAAATAACTTTATTTACATTACTTAAAACATGCATGCAATACCTTCATCTTACTTACATTTCCATTAAGCAACTTACCAAAACCATACGCCAGCCGCTTACATCCCTTACCATCTACAAAATACATATGCATGCATGATAAAATAGAATATACATATGAGGTTTAGTCCCTTATAACATACACATGTACACCACTAACCATACATATACTACATAAGCATAGTACTATAGATATAACATTAGAGTTGTCAAACACATTTGGCAGTAACCACACATTATAAAAAGATTCATAGGATACACATACATGAATTATAACCAAAACCATCTTGATCCACCTTCAATAAACCCAAACTACACAAAAATGCAAGCTTTTACCTTGGCAGCAACTATTCTCGCTTAAAACTCCCACCACAAGCACACAATGCAAAATCCAAACAAAATACATACGTGGATCACCCTTCCATAAGCCTATCTAGCTTCCAAAGTATATGCAATAAGAAACTAAGCAATCTATAAGAGTTTTGGCATGGTTATGGTGAAGGATAAAAAGAAAGAGTGGAGAGGAAGGAGAAACCAAAATGGAAGAAAGAAAAATGGGTTGTTTTACTAAGTCTTAAGTATATATATAATTAAGCATTAATTCTATGTGTTAAGCCTCATTTAAACATGCAATATACCATTCCTACAAGCCTTAATACATTAACACCTCACTCTCCTATTATGACAACTCATTTTTGGTAATCATTGCATTTAATCATGAGGATGATTAAGCATCCTTATCATGCCCACACCTACACTAAATCATGCCTCTCATGCTTTATATACAGGGAACACAATGTACAACTATATATTTATATGTATATGCCATGTATTAATTAACATTATTTAATTTATTAATATTTTAAGCATATAAATTATTTAATAAAATTCATAATCACATATTTAATAAATATATACATGTATACATGCCTAATTAAATTATATTTTCTATACGTATGATTTAATTAAATTAATACTCATACAAATAATTCTATATCATGTAATTAATTTAGCATATAATTCATACATAAATTCTATTCAATTCTTTAGCACATTCAATAATTAATTTACTAATATACATAAATAAGAACACATCACACATTCAAATAATCATGCAAAATAATCAACGTATAATTCTAAGTGTGTGTTGTGAGGATGTAACAACTCTCCCCCCTAAATTAGAATTTTGTCCTGAAATTTTGACCTATATTACCTGTAAACAACCATGTATATTGTTGTTTAATCACTGATTCTCTTTCCCAAGTCACTTCTTGCCCTGAATGGTGATTCCATAATACCTTTACTAACGGAATTCTTTTATTTCCTTTTATTTCTTAACTGTTTCATTTACCATGCCAAATTTCTGATAGGTTCATCATTGTATGACAAATTAAACTGAACTTCTATATTTTATACTGGTATAATATGAGAAGGATCTGATCTGTATCTCCAAAGCATAGATACATAGAAAATATCATGGATTCCATCTAACTCAAGAGGCAAAGCCAATTTGTAAGCCAATGGTCCAACTCTTTCTAACACTTTATAAGGACCAATAAACATTGGACTCAACTTTCCTTTCTACCTGAATCATAAAATTCTCTTCCATGGCAACACTTTCAAAACACTTTATCCCCAACATTATACTCAATATCTCTATGCTTTAAGTCTATATAAGATTTCTATCAATTAGATGTTGCTTTTAACCATTGACATGTAAGACATCGAGCAATAAACTTTACTATATCCTTCTTCATGCCAACCCACCAATAAAATGATCTTAAATCATGATACATTTTGGTACTTCTCGGATGATATGAATATAACGTGTTATGAGCTTCATTAAGAATCTACTTTTGCAACTCTTCATCAGTAGGAATATATAATTGATTCTCATACCTCAGTAATCCATCATCATCCAAAACAAAAGTAGTTTGGATACCTTACTGTACTTTCTCCAGTTGCTTCTAATATTTTATGTCTCCCTGAGCAACTTTTCTAACATGATTAGTCAATACATGCTTAATCTGAGATTGAAGCTTGGCTAAGATACAATCCGGTTACACTGTCAAGATGGCATTCATCTATCAAATCTCCTTTACCAAACTCATTAGAGATTGAAGCAAGCTAGTAAAAGTCTTTCTACTCAAAGCATCAGCAAATGTGCTTACTTTTCCTGGTTGATAATCGATCAAATAATCATAATCCTTAATGAGTTCCATCCACCTTCTCTGTCTCAAATTAAGCTCTTTTTGCATCCTTAAATATTTAAGACTCTTGTGATCAGTGTAGATGTAACACTTCTCACTGTAAAGATAATGATGCCAAATCTTCAATGCAAAAAATATAGCAGCCAATTCTAAATCATGAGTAGGATAATTACACTCATGTGGCCTAAGTTGTCGAGAAGCATAAGCTATCACCTTCCATTCTTGCATCATAACATACCCCAATCCATTAAGCAAAGCATCATTGTAAATAACATACTCTTTCCGTGGTACAGGTAAAGTTAATACTGGTGCCTGGGTCATATATTGCTTCAACTGATCAAAACTCTTCTAGCACTCCTCAGTCCACTTAAATGACACATCCTTCCATAGAAGTGTAGTCAAAGGTGTAGCAATCATAGAAAGACCTTTCATAAACCACCTGTAATACCCTACTAATCTTAGAAAACTACATATCTCCATAACAGACTTCAGACTCGGCTAATTCATAACTGCTTCTATTTTACTAGGATCAACTGTAACACCTTTAGCTGAAATAACATGTCTGAGAAAACAAACTTGATCCAACCAGAATGCGCATTTCAAGAATTTACCATATAACTACTTCTCCCTCATTAACTGTAATACCAGATGTAAATGTCGATCATGCTCCATCTGGTCTTAAGAGTAAATTAGTATATCATCAATGAAAACCATAATAAATTGGTCAAGATACTCCTTGAAAACCATATTCATCAAGGCTATGAATGCTGCTGGTGCATTAGTCAATCCAAAAGGCATAACTAAGAACTCGTAATGCTCATACCTCCTACAAAAAGTAGTCTTCGGAATACTATCCTCTTTCACTTTCAACTGATGGTAACTAGATCTTAAATCAATCTTAGAGAACAATGTTGCTTCTTTCAATTGATCAAATAAATCATCAATACAGGGTAAAGGATAACAATTCTTGACAGTCACTTTATTCAACTATCAATAATCCATCCTTCTTTTTCATAAATAGTACTGGTACACCTTAAGGAGAAACGCTGGGTTGAATAAACCCCTTATCTACCAACTCTTACAATTGCTACTTCAATTCTTTTAATTCTATAGGAGCCATACTATATGGTGTCATCGATATTGGTTCAGTCCCCAAAAAAATCTCAATCTCAAATTCAACTTCTCTGATTAGAGGTAATCTCGATAATTCATCTAGAAATACATCCAGAAAATCATAAACTATTGGAATCTCCTTTAGTGATATTTCCTGATGGCAAGTATCAATAACATGTACCAATATTGCTGAAATCAAACTGCACGCCTTAGCCAACTTGATACCCTGAACACAAACTGCCTTGTAATCTGGATGCTGAAACATAATAGTTTTCCTTCTACAATCCATCATTGCCTGGTAATTAGATAACCAATCCCTCCCCAATATAACATCATATTCTATGAATAGCATCTCAATCAAATTCATAGGGAAAACCATTTATTGTAATACCTGTGGACATTATCGATAAACTTTGTTCATAATAACATCTTTTCCTAAAGGACTAGATACTACCATATCATACCCCAAACTCTCACTTGTGATATCTAATGAGCATGTAATTTTAGTATTGATATATGAGTGACTTGATCCATGGTCAACAACATATACACATTATAGTCAAAGATATGGAAATTACCAATTACAACATCTGCATCCTAAAGATCCTCCCCCTATCATAGATTATAGACCTGTGCTGGAGCTGCCCTTGTCTGATTCACTGATACCTGACTGATTAACTTGCCACTATTATCGGGCTTCTGACTCAACTATCCTCACCTGTTGGCGATACCCCAGTGGTTGGTCAGATTATAGGAATATACTGGTATGATCCTCCCTCAGTTGCTATATGAACTGGTATTACACTACGATTGGGACATTCTCTAGCAAAATATCCAGCACCACCATATTGGAAACACAATCCGGTTCCCACCCTACAAGCTCCTGAATGATATCTTCCACATCTAAGACATAGTGGAAATCTAATGTCAGAACTATTACATCTAACAATCAGCCCACTCTGAGCTCTAAATGGTACTGATGATCTGAATCTGGATGACTACGGAGTAAATGAGTCTTTGTATCCACCCTTCTTCTATTCACTGGAAGAAGAACCAGAACTCACAAACGATCTCCTGATTTATTTATTCTTGTTCTCCTCTTCTTCTTGTATAGTATGCTCTTGACTCAAAGCATTGGCTATCAGAGCTAAAAAGTTATCATAATTAAATCCCTGAACTAGAGATCTAATTAGAGGCTTCAATCTCTACTCAAATCTTTTACACCTTGCACACCCGATAGTCAAAATGTTACCAGTATAGTTAGCAAGTTGAGTGAATTCTTGCTCATATTCTGCTATTGATAAGTTGCCCTATTTCAAACTCATGAATTCTTGTAGTTTTTAATCAATATAAGCAGTCAAAACATACTTTTATTAGAACTCCATCTGAAATTCTTCCCAAGACAACACAGGAGGTTCAGCCAAACCTTATGGAATAGTCTTCCACAATTCAAAGCATCATCTTGAAGCAAAGAGATAGCATACTCAATTTTTAATTCATCTGAGCAGTTCAGCTGTCATAGCACCTTTGAGTATGTTCTAACCATATCTCCACCATATATAGCAGTCCTCAAGAAATCTATAGCCCTATAAGTTCTCAGCTTCTTAAAATCACGTTTCTCCCCTTGTTTCTAAATAACCACTACCAAAACTAGTTCAGGCTACCCTTGAATAGTATGGAGAAATTATGCAAATTGTACAGCTATTAGATCTACCCTTGTAGCTGTAGGTTGTTCGACCGGTGGTACCTGTTATGCCTGTTCACTCTATTCCTGTTCATCCCAATTCTAACACCTACTTCTAAAATACCCGCTTATGAATTAAAAATATCTCTACCTTCTTCTCCCATTATCACTACCCTGTTTATCATATTGAATACTTTGAAACAATATATTAACAAAATAACATTGGTCAGCAGTAAGGACTAACAAAACTCTTACCCATGCAACTTCTACTTTGGCAGTAAATTCTATTATAATGCAAGCTAAACCATAGTTCTGATATGAAATAAAACATGTCACACCTGTGACCTGGTATGACATGCCTCTCGTAGTGTAATTACCAATTTCCTCTAATAGAAAATCGATAATGACCCTACAAGGGATGCTTAACATTAATTCCTTTAACCAATTCATATCAACTATATCATGCATGCATATCATACGCAGCAAATTAAACTTCAACTTATCATTATAATTCATTCAAGCATGCAATATCTCAATTCTACCATTTTAATACCAACAGAACATTGTTAATTTGGATACCAATTAAAACATGTCGTATGTATAGCATAAATATGTAATCGGAGTATGCAATGTCACTAATATCTTCACTACCATAGTATAGATTAAAGTGGTAAGTTGCATGAGCCATGAAATAAGAGCTTGTTTGGTAGTCTAAGACCTCTACTAATGAACTGACTCAAGTCCTCTGTTGCCGCCCAAAATTCACAAGATCTCTTATTTCGCTAGTGCCCACGTTCATCAATTGACAAACGCTGAGTATAAAACTCAGTGGTGCTAGTAAAAAAAATTAACATGTAATATTCATATCATAACATAGAGTATTTAATTCCATATAACTTTTGACAGGGATGCAAAAACTCATTCAGATTAATTTTCATGTAACATTTTCTTTGCAAAACAAATTCATTCAGATACCATTATAGGTATAACTTAATCACAATATCAAATGCAAAGCAATTCACATGATATTCACATTATATTCTCAATATTTATTCCCATTCATTCACATAGCATCTTTCAGTATTCAATTTTTATTTCCTGCAAAATCATTCCATCAATGTATATATATATGAATGTGATGGAATATGCCTTTTCTTTCAGAATGCAACATGATATGCATTCCCCTCTATTTTTCCTATATCATCATCATTATCATGAATGCCTAGCATTCTCATTTATGTGCACATTGTACTAGCCTTATATCGTTATCTTTTCGGTATTGAGCTATTCTTATTATCATTGTGTTTTGCTATATTTTCGGTAACACATTATTTTCTCCCTCTATTTTTTTTATTGAGCTCCCCTTTCCTCACCATTCACTCATTTTCCTCTTTCCTTATCTCCCCAACATACATGTGGCTTAGTACACATACCACTATTTTTCTGGTACTCATGTGTTCTGCTATCTTTTCAGTAACACATCATCATTTCCGCACATCACTCATTTTCCTCCTCCCTTATTGCTCCAACCAATGCATGCCATGTTAAATGCAATAGTGGATATGACATGCGACATGAATTATTATTTATGCAATCATATATTATAATCAAATATTCTGTTATTGCATAAAATCTCATAATCATCATCATTTCCTATTAAAGGACTTAATTCAAACCATAATCACATATTAATATTAAGGTAAACATTTTAAGCTTGCCCCTCGATTCATTTTAAATGAATCAACCGATTAATAGCACAAACTTGCCACCGCTGTTCCTTTGTGTATGTTGATTGGAGGAATTGATTTACTATCCATATTTTTACCTAATCATAATATAAACATACACCTTCAATATTCCAATCAATCATAAATATAGATTACATGTAAACCATTTTATTTTTCATATCATTTTGGCATTCACATAATCATAGCATAAGGATAAATCATCCAATCATTTAATACTATATATTACTTAAAGAAGATTATATAAACATATAATTAATCCTTTTTAAAGAAATTGAGAAGTTAATTAATTATCCATATTTATCATAAAATCATGTTACTTAGCTATAAAATAGTTTGTGTTCCTTACCATTTTTCAATAAGTAAATGAATTCTAAAAATTTAGATCTTTATACCAATAAAAAGTAGACTCAAAGAGCTTTTAATCAATATATTAGAAGCCTAAAAATTCATTCACTAAAGCATGTAAAAAATTCATACGAACCAATAATTTTAATTAGGAACTATAAATTACCATATGAATAGTTTGTAGTTCAACCCCATTTTCACTAATCAAATGAACTTTAATTAATAAAAAAATTTACACCATTGCAAAGTAGACTTCTAGTTTCCAATGATATATTATACGCCTTCTAACTCTTTAGTTAAGGTCTCCAAATTAAGATTATTGTAAGCCTTAAATCTATCCTAATTCATGCAAAAACCAAAATCAACAACCAAAAATGCCAGAAACTTCCTCATAAAAACCCTATTTCTATGCATGTCTCAATTAGGTACCTTAAATGTCTTGTTAACAACCTCTAATTAAATCATGTCTTGCACTAATAAAAAGTACACTCACAAGGGTTTCATACCATGTAAAGAAAGTACTAAAACTCTTACTTTAAGAGATCCAAATAAAGAAATATCTCAACCTCATTTTAGCAATGCATATTGGTGTAGTGTCATATCCATATCATACACATAAGTCAATGTACTAAACCTAACTAGTATAATTTGACTTCCAAAATTTGCATACAATATACCAAAATACTTCTCCTTCATGTGGGAAGGTTTACATGTAACAATTATGCACAAAAGCATACATTAAGAGTTTGAAATGATCAAAAGCTGTAAGGTTCCAAATAAAAGCCAGAATTTGCATTTTTAGCATGCTTTACTTTACAAAATTTTTACCTCAATGAAAAAGAAGCAAAAAATTCTAAATTCATGATAAATAAATAGCTAATTGTCATATGCATATCCTATAAAACTAGTTTTACTAAATTACGATCATATTATCATAAAGTGCTCACCTAATCATTCAATTTATGGAAGTATCCATAACTTGCAACGCTAGCACAATTACTCACATGTAATTCATTGTCCTCTTACTAAATACATGACATACACAAATTATCATAAGCCATTACATATATTCCTAAGTAAAATATAGTACCAAACCTAAAATAGCACCCGACAATGCTCCTACAAGCACATTAACATATGTTAAGCACATTATACATGCAAAGGAGTTTAAATCACCCCAAATGCATAATTTCCAGTGTAAACACTTCTAAACAGCTTACACAAGTATGCTAAACTTAACAAGTAACATCTCCTCATCATGAATTACTATGATCATCCTACACACAAGCACACATGCATAATAATGCTAGCTCTAATTAATAAGCACATTTGGTAATCCACTGTAATAACACCTTAAGATTAACATTCCATTATCTAAAATACTTGAAACCATCATGGTTTTTATCTCTAACATCAATATAAAATCACCCTCAAAGACAGCAAAAAGAAGAAGAAGAAGAAGTGGATCTAGTATAAGAAACTAATGAAATGCATAAAGAACCAACATGCATTCAAAACTATTACTTACCTCTTTTAGCTAAAACTCTCCCTTAATAATACAAAGTAAATATCAAGAGCACAAGAGGAAAATTGTTTCAATTTCAAGGCGAAGAAATGAGTAAGGAAAAGGAAGCAAAACTATAAGAAGTAAAAGAAAGAGAGGAAATGCCATCCACCATAGACTAACCATGCATAGAAAATGGCATATCACACTTTAATTTCTTATTTTAATTCCCTTAACATTATAATAATAATATATAATATGTCTACCCCATTACTTAATATATATAATAAAATGTATTTCTACTCATAATCATTTTTACATACAACATAATAGAAATATGTACATAGGTATTAAACATGTATATTTAGCTTATAATTATAAACTAAAACATATTCACATCATTCTTGTATATCAAATAAGTTATCAATTTCACATACACATACAATTCTCTCACCACATTAACATACACACATTTACATCAATGTCATATAACCTTATGCATATTAATTTTTATCATTAAGATATACCCTCTAGCATAATTCAATTATTCAGCGTGATAACCAAATAGCTTATTTATGTGTCATGTACACTTAAAGTGTACGTGTATGAGACTGTGACAGTGTGAGAGTATGAACTTTCATACCATGACTGAGTATCTTAGGGCCTTTTTTCAAGAAAAGGTGAGGATAGAGAGATACAATCTCTTAAAGGCACTATTTAGGTGTAGAGTGGCTAAAGGAACATCTATTGTATCACATAGCATAAAGATGCATGGATACATTGAAAGACTGGAGGGTTTAGGATTTACCCTTCAAGTGGAGTTAGTAGTAGACCTTATTCTGCAATCATTGCTTGATAGTTATGGACATTTTATCCTTGATTATCAAAAGAATAAGAAATAAAATTTTATATTAGAGCTAATCAATTTATTGAGGTATGCTCAAGATGCCAACAAGAAAAGCTCAAAGATGGCTATGGTAGTGAGTTCTTGTAAGAGAAAGGACAAAGCTCAAAAGAGGGTAAAAAGCTAGCTCTTAAGCCAAGAGGTGATGTGGCTAAATCAAAGGCTGTAGAGAATGCCCTTAAGGGCATTTGCTTCCATTGTCATAAAGATTGCCACTTGAAGAGGAATTATAAGGTGTACTTAGAACAACTCAAGAAGGATCATCCTTCTACTTCAGACATAAATATAATTGAGGTTAATTCTTATGTTATTTTTAATAATAAAAATTGGGCATTAGATACTAGTTATGAATCTTGTATTTATTATGATTTTCAGGCACTAAGCAGTAGAAGGAAGTTAAATAGGAGTCATGCAAACATTCATGTTCCTAATGGAGTAAAAGTTGATGTATTAGAAATAAGAAATTATATTTTTCATTTGACTTATGGTTTAAATTTAGAACTTAATAATTATTATTATGTCCTAGGTTTATATAAAAACCTTATTTTAGTATCTTGTTTAGTAGAACAAGGATATAATATTTTGATTAATGGTAGTGGATGTTCTGTTACAAAGATGGCATATTTTACTATTTAGTAAATATTGAAAATGGGATTTATATACTGAATAATTCAAATTTCATTTACAATATTCAAACTAAAAGGATCAAAAGTGATGATCCTAATCCAGTCTATTTATGGCATTATCACCTTGGCTATATAAACAACACTTGCATGTCCAAGTAATATAAACTTAGCAATTTAGGTTCATTTGATTTTGAATCATATGAAATATGTGAATCTTGTTTATTTAGTAAGATGATAAAATCACCCTTTAAAGGAGAAGGTGTAAAAGCCAAGTAAGCATTATAACTCATACATTGAGATGTATGTGATCCTATGTCTACACATGCAAGAGGTGAATACAACTACTTTATTATATTCATTGATGATTACTTTAGATATGGATGTTTGTACTTGATAAAGTACAAGTTTGGAGCCTTTGAAAAGTTAAAAAAATTCAAAAATGAAGCAGAAAAATAACTTAGCAAGAGTATTAAAACTTTTTGATCAAATTGAGGTGGTGAATACTTAAGCCAAGAGTTTTTAGACTATCTCAGAGATAATGGGATATTATCTCAATGGACACCTTCATATACATCATAACATAATGATGTATTAGAAAGGAGGAATCAAACTCTATTAGATATGGTTCAGTCCATGATGAGCCTTGTAGACTACCTAAATCATTTTAGGCTTATGCATTAGAGATCACTATATATGTTTTGAATAGAGTTCCATCTAAATTGATTGACGTTACTTCATATGAGATGTGGTTTAATAAGAAACCTATGCTTTCTTATTTAAAGGTATGAGGTTTTCCTATTTATGTAAAGAGGATAATGTCAGATAAGCTAGATGCTAAATTTGACAAATATTATTTTATAGCTTATCCTAGGGAAACCATTATATCTTTGGGATAAAGGGATATCCTAGGGAAACCATCCTAGAGAAAAAGTTTCTTCTAAAAAAAGATAGTAGGAGTAAGGTTGAACTTGATGAAGTTTAACAATCATGAGATGATGTAGATCAACCAATAAATCATGCTGATATTTTATATGATGATGTAGAAATAGTTCTCATGGAAACACATGATCTCAAGTGCTCAACTAGAGTAAGAACTATACTTAAAAGGTATGGATTCCATATTTATGAAAACAAAGAAGTCTTATTAGTTGAGAATGATGAACCTTTAAATTATAAGGAAGTTTTGAAGAGTTTAAAATATGACTTATGGTTTAAGGCCATGCAATCTAAAATGGTTTCATGTCTAAAAACCAAGTTTGGACTTCGGTTGATCCACTTAAGGGGATTAGACCCATTATGTGCAAGTGGGTCTTCAAGAAGAAGATAAAAATGGATGGTAATATTGTTACCTACAAAGCTCACTTAGTAGTAAAAGGTTATCAATAATAACAAGGAATTGATTATGACAAGACCTTTTCTCTTGCATGATATCTTCTTAGAGAAAGAGTTTCTTCTAAAAAAGGATAGTAGGAGTAAGGTTGAACTTGATAAAGTTTAATAATCATAAGATGATGTAGATCAACCAATCAATCATGTTGATGTTTTATATTATGATGTAGAAACATTTCTCGTGGAAACACATGATCTCAAGTGCTCAACTAGAGTAAGAACTGTACTTGAAAGGTATGGATTCCATTTTTATGAAAACAAAGAATTCTTATTAGTTAAGAATGATGAGCCTTTAAATTATAAGGAAGTTTTGAAGAGTTTAAAATATGACTTATGGTTTAAGGCCATGCAATCTAAAATGGTTTCATGTCTAAAAATAAAGTTTGGACTTCGGTTGATCCACTTAAGGGGATTAGACCCATTAGGTGCAAGTGGGTCTTCAAGAAGAAGATAAAAATGGATGGTAATATTGTTACCTGCAAAGCTCACTTAGTAGTAAAAGGTTATCAACAATAACAAGGAATTGATTATGATAAGACCTTTTCTCTTGTAGCTATGCTTAAATCTATTAGAATCTTACTTGCTATTGTAGCTCATTTTGATTATGAGATATGGTAAATGGATATGAAGATAACTTTCTTTAATGGAAATCTTCTTGAGGAAGTGTATATGACACAACCTAACGATTTCATATCCACTGATAGTAATAAGATATATAGACTTCAAAGATTCATTTATGGATTGAAGCAAGCATTAAGGAGTTGGAACATCCTTTTTGATGAGGTAGTTAAATAGTTTTGACTTAATTCAAAATGTTGATGAATGTTTTATTTACAAGAAAGCCTATAGGAGTCCAAATAATTCTACTTATAGGAAATGATACATATTTTCTATAGAATATAAAAGTTTGGTTATCTAAATAATTCTTTATGAAAGACCTAGGAGAAACTACTTATATTTTAAGCAGAAGGATCTATAAAGAGATTAAGGAAGTTGATTGGTCTTTCATAGCCTACATACATAGACAAAGTGCAAAAGAGGTTTAGTATAGATCTTTCAAAGAAAGGTCTTATTCTTATGTTACATGGAAAATATCCTTCTAAGGTCTGGTGTTCAAAAACATAAAAGGAGAAAGATTATATGACTAGGGTTCCATATGCTTTTATGATTGGATCCATTATGTATGCTATGTATATACTAGATCCAATGTAGCATTCTCTATGAGTGTTATGAGTAGGTTCCAATCCAATTATAGAGAGGAACATTGGGCAATTGTCAAGAGCATCCTTAAGTACTTAAGAAGAACTAAGGACATGTTCTTAGTATATGGAGAGGGTGATTTGTAGATAATTAGATATTCTGATGCCAGCTTTTAGTTAGATAAAGATGATTATAAATCATGATAAGGTTATATGTTTGTAATGAATGGTGGGGTTATCATTTGGAAGAGTTCCAAACAAGAAACTACAATAGATTCAAATACAAAGGCAAAAGTACATTACAACATTAAATATAGCTAAGGAAACTGTATAGATCAGGAAGTTCATTCATGAACTTGGAGTGATTCCTTAAAGTTCTAGTCCTATTCTTTTATTATATGATAATAATGGAGCTATAGCACATGCAAAGGAGCCTAGGTCTCATAAGAGGTTTAAGCATGTACTTAGGAGAAACCATTTAATTAGAGAGATCATTGGCAGAGGAGACATAGAGGTTAATAGAGTTCCCATACACCAGAACGTGGTAGACCCTCTCATTAAGGTATTAATATAGAGCAATCACGATAGGCATGTAGCTTCAATAGGGTTGAAGTTCATGAATGATTGGCTTTTGTGTAAGTAGGAGTTTGCTAATGTATGCTCTAGAGTATCATGTTTTATATAAAATTGAATATTTAATCAATAAGAGGCATTATTCATTATTTAAGTGTAGTATTTTATGTACTTATTTTACTTAGAGTATTAAACTAAATAATGAAGTCCAAGGTATAGAAACAATACAAAGGAAATTCATAAAGCGTTTATGATATGAGATTCTTATTATATTCAAATGTTCAATATCTAAATTGCCATAATCATAGTATTATTAAGATTGGACATTATTAATGCAGGTAGATCAACACATATTATACTTCTGTTAAGAGGTGATTCTCATTCACTACGATATGAGTTATCTAAAGTATATATATGGATGAACAATATAGTACTAGTTCATTGAAGGCCTTGTCATTAAGATTTCATATGGATTATTAATTTATGTTTGTGAAATACATATCTCACTCATATAAGTAGTGCTAGTATCCTTAGACTTGAGATATCAAGGGCTATCATAACTATGAATTATTATGCTTTGACTCTTATGCTTGATTCCTCTAAAGGAGGCATTCATAGTTATGAGGTTAGGTATATCAATAAAGGATTAACCACCTTGGATTAAAGGTAGGGGTTTTACCTCAATGATGCATGTAGTAGTCTTTAATTTAAGAATCTCTAGCTAAAGTGGAATGCTTATAAGTGAGAGTTCACAAGGGTATTTTAAGTATAAAGATTATTGTACATGAAACATCAATTTTAGAGCATGATCTAACATGTTTGATCATGTATTAAGTTGACATTAATTCATACTTAAACCTAAATGAGATAATGGATGGTGAGAGGAGTTCATTACAGTGGTATCTAATATGGAAGGGTTATACTCAAACTAATGACCTCTTGACATTTAGATAGTTATGATGTCTGACTAGATGCCACTCATGACTTATACATAATGCTATTAAATGAGATTTAATAATATTATGATATATTAGCAATATGTTAAGAACCCGAAAGGTCCCACATAAAAGTTAGGGGATCAAAAATAAAGAGAATGAATATTGATTCAATATGAGATATTACTTCAAGGTTATGAGCTAAATTGAATTCTTCATGTTTATTACATAGATCATGAAAAGATCTTCAATTTGATTTTAAGATCATGCAATTATAATAAGTAGAACTTCAAATATGCATGATACAAGTTTGCATGTGTTGTGCATGTGCATATGTCACATGACTTGCACATGCATGACTTGATTGAATGAGGATGGTCATGTGATAGTTATATACCTAATTAAGGTTTTGGAATGTGTGAGATACATCATATGCTTATTGAATTAAGTCAGTTTATATGTCAAGACACATAAGTTGTTCAATCAGCCCTAATGCCACTTAAGCCATATTAGGTTAATTAAGATATGTTTTTAAGTTTACAGAAATAGATCTTTCTACCTCCTCCTTCTTCCTCATATTCTTTTAGAGAAAGGAACAAGAAAATTTGAATCAAGTATAAGCAAAGGGATTTGGTTTTTCAAGAGCAAGTTCATTGGATTTGATTGAAGACTTCCTTTTATACCTTTCTTTTCTTTGTTTCTACTACTCCCTAAAATAAATCTTTATAGTTTTGATTAATAATTGAATTCTCTACTTATATGGATAGTTTGGTGATCCTTTACATTAAGGATTAGAAAAGTTTGCTATAACTTTTATGACGACCAAGATTTAAGGAGATCGACATTCATGTAAGTGTTATTAGTCTTATATCATGACCTCTTTAATGTATTTTTAATGTATGGTGACTGTAATAATCCATGAAAAATGTATTTTTATAAAAATTTTAAATGTTTCCATTGCCTACCAATCACGTTTTTCACCAATAGTTATTGGTACAAATTTTATTATGTGACCTTGGCTACTTTATTCAGGAGCCAACTACCACATAACCACTGATCCAAGGAATTTATCTCATTCTACTTCTAAGACTTCCAATGAAAGCATCATGCTTGCTAATGGTAGGATTGTTCCCTTTGTGACTAAAGGTTCCTCTCTCATGATTACTCTTACCTCTTTTTCTTTCTCTCTTGATTGTATTTTATACTCACCTTTGCTTATAAATAATTTATTGTCTATTTCTACTTTCATCAATTCTAATAATGTGCTTGTTAAATTTTTTGGCTCTTACTTTATTATTAAGGACCTTTGCATGAAAGCAATACTTTATCAAGGTTAGAGTAATGATGGTTTATATAATATATCTCTCATTCCTCAACATTTAATTACATCAAAAGTCAATTCTACTGAGTTTCATACTTAGCATGCTCATTTGGGTCATGCTAATGATCATGTTGTTCATTAAGTTCTTTGATTTCAAAAAGTAAAATTTACTAAATCTTAGAAACATGTTGGCCTTTGTAATTCTTGTTAAATTAGTAAATCATAATGCTTGGTTTTTTTTTCACTCTTATCCATAAGTTAGATAACCTTTAGAGATTATTTGTTCTTTTGCATGGGGACTTGCCCTAATCATATCTATTGATAGTTTTACCCATTATCTTTTATTTTTTTGATCATTTTAGTAAATACACCTTGATTTATTTTCTAAAGCATAAATATGATATTATTAATAACTTTATTAAATTTTGATAGATTATTGAGAAATATTTTAATTTTCCCATAAAAGTTTCCAAGCAGATTAGGGTGGCAAGTTACAATCTTTGACTACATATCTTTGAGATAATGGTGTTACACAATATATCTCTTATTCATATACCTAAGAACAAAATGGGTGTGAAAAGTGTAAGCATTCACATATCATATCTTAAAGATAGGTCGTACCTTACTTCATAGTGCCTCTATTCCTTTCAAATATTAGACATATGCTTTTGATAATGCAATTTATACCATAAATTGTTTGCCTTCTATTCATGCAAAACCCAAAACACCTTATGAAATTATGTTTCATAGAATGATGAATTATTATGAATTAAAAGTTTTTAGTTCACTTTGCTATCTATGGTTACAACTTATACTCATAATGAATTACAACCACTTATCAACTCTAAGCCTCTTACCTAACAACCATATCTCTCACCACATGTCACCTTCCCTATACATGTCCCCTCATCCACTTCTATTTTACAAACCTAAGCACCTTTTACCACCATGTCATTATTAACTAATACCATTGCTTCTCTCGTAAATATACTTACTCCACTACAAACTAGCATTTCTCACTACTAACAGCCTTCACTCACCAAATTAATTCCTTGTACTCATCTTATGGTGATGCATTCATAAAATAGAAATATAAAACCAAAGGCTTATTCCTACTTTACTACTTCAAGCATTGTTGCATGTTATTCTTAAGTTATCTTAGATGATTATTGAAGATGAGCCATGGTTGATGAGATCAATGTGCTTCTTATGAATGGTACATGAGAATTAGTCTCATGTTATACAACTGCTAATATTATTCATTGTAAATGGGTTTTCAAAATCATAAAAAATCTTGATGGTATAATTAAATCTTATAAAGCACGCTTGATGGTAAAGGGCACAATCAATGACCTCGATTGGATTTTTATCATACTTTTTCTCTAATTATTAAACTTATCACCATTCATGTTAATTCATCCTTAGTCGTTTCTCAAAATTAGTTAGTTACTTAATTGGATACATCCAATGCCTTTTTGCATGGTGATCTAGGTATGTCAGTATTCATAGAGCATCTCATCATTTTACATGCAATGATAAACCATACTTTGTTTGTAAATTGCAACATTCTTTCTACAACCTTAAACATGCCTTAAGATAATGGCATAAAAAATTAACAAGCACTTTGCCATGTTTAAACTTTAAAGCTAGTAAAGTAGATTCTTCTCTATATCATTTATATCATGATAGTGTTCAGGTGTTTTATCTCATTTATGTTGATGATCTACTTTTAACATCAAAAAATGATGTCGTCATAACTATCATAATTCAATAATTATAGCATGAGTTCAAGCTCAAAAATCTTGGTAAACTATCATTCTTTTTAGACATTAAGGTAACTCCATATCCAAGGGTATGTTGTTATATCAGAGCAAGTATATAAATTATTATAAAAGGAAAATCAGATTGAATTGATAGTCTATATTAACACCTTGTCGTAGTTTTATGGATGACTTATAATACTTAACCATCACATATCCAAATCTTTCCTTTACACTTAATAAAGTTGCACAACTTGTACACAATCCCATAGCAGAACACTAAGCAACAATGAAGTGGATTCTTCAATATTTACAAGGAACAAAAACCGATGGTTTGTTCCTTTAGAATCATGCTTAAGTTCATTTATATATTAATATTGATGTAGATTGTGTTGGAAGTTTGAGTAATCATAAATGCACATCTAGGTATACAATTTTTCTTATTCAAAAATTATTTTCATAGGGAACTAAGAAATAACAAACAATTGTCAACTCTTCTACAAAGGCTAAACATATAATAATTGGTATGGAAACCATAAATTTCTTGGTTAGTATCATTATTACTAGACATTCTTGGTTTGTATCATTATAAACATATTCTATGGTATAATAATATTGATGCCATATTTTTATATGCTAATTTGATGTTTCATGCTGAAATGAAACATATTGAAGTAGACATCTTTTATGTTCATAATATGATTGCTAACAAGGAATTACATGTTTAATTTATGTCCTTTAAAGATCAGTTGGTAGATTTACTAATTAAAACTTATTCTTGATCTTGATTTGAAATATTATATCCTAAGTTATCAATTCAAGCATTAAGTAGTTTGAATTAAGAAGGGTGTGATAAGGATAATAATAGGTTCTTAGTTACCCAATATCATTATTATCTTTTTATGATTGTATATGTTCTCTTTTACTTATAAATATCCTAATAATCAATACAATTATTTTACTTATATACCATATTAAACTTATTACAGATTTCATATCGATTTGATGCAACTCCAAGACATAATGAGCCATAAATGTCATAATAATCATCAATGAGTCCTTCCTTAAAATATGTGAAAAGGTTTCTTTAATAATAATACCATCCTTTTAAGTACATGTTTTGACCATAAATCTAGCTTTATATTATTTAATATTGCTTTTTCAATTATGTTTAGTGGTAAAGATCTATTAACTCCTAACTTTTTTTTCCTCTTTTTAGTAATTTGATGACATTTAAGACTTTATTTTGTTCCATGAATTTTTACTCATTTTCATGGCATTAATCCATGTATTAGACTTCATATTTTCTATAGCTTGTAAAAATGAAGTTTGATCTTTATTAATTCATTGGTCAAAATTTAATTCTTATAGGTAAACCATATAAATTTTTAGAAATTATTGATCTCTTTTCTTTTTAGTACCATCTTAATAGAATTTCTTATGCTTCACCTTCATAAATCCTAGTAAGTTAGTACTTTATGAGTGTACTTCATCATTATGTTATATAGGATGTTCACTTTTTATATGCCCTAACTTTTTGCATTTGCAGCAAATCACTTCATTTTTCCAATTCTGAATTATTTTTGCTTTAAGTGTTCCTTAAAATTTTTCATAAGCATCTTAATCTTTAATGCAAGATTTCTTACTCTTTTAGTGAGAAGAGTAATTTTATTATCCACATCTTCTTCACTTGAGTATTCGTCATTCTCACTTGCTTGCTTGATGGCATTGAGAGCTAATCCTCTTCTTTTATCTTTCTCTTTGCCTTGCTTCAAGGTGATCTCATAGGTGAGGAGGTTTCCTAGAAGCATATCAGTAGAAAGCATAGATAAACCATTTGCTTCCTCGATTAAAGTCACTTTAGCCTCCCAATCATTCTTAGGAAGTACTTTCAAGATTTTGTTATTGATGTCTTCTCATTCATAGATCTTGCCAAGCTTTATTAGACCATTTATTATCATTGTAAGCCTATTATAGATCTCTAAAATGCTTTTATTTGGCTTCATAATAAATAACTTATATTGATAAGTTAATAATTTCACTTTCTTAGTCTTCACTTGATAGGTTCCTTAAAGATTTGTCTCCAATGCATCCCAAATTTATTTAGTGGTCAAGCAATAAGAGACTGTCCCATACTCCTCTCTAGTAAATTGCATAATATAACATATTCATTACCTTTTTATTCCTACCATTAGCCTTTTTCTCTTCTTTATTCCATTCAATCTTGGGCTTCAATATTATAGCAACATTAGTGATATTGTTTTCAATAATCAAATCCCATAAATTCACTCAATCATTATCCAAAAACATCTCCATTCAATGTTTCCAATACGGTAATCTATACCATTAAAGAAAGGAGGTTTGATAGAAGATTAACTCTCTAATGATTGTGTTGCCATTGATCTTAACTCTAAGAATATAAATTCTTAAAAGATAGAGCCTAAGCTCTGATACCAATTAAAATCCTCAAGTAAAATGATAATAATATAATTTATCAAGAATTAGAGAAAGAGTCAAAAGGAATAAATAAGATTTATAATAGTTTAGTAAAAAAAATATCTACATCCACTTACCTAAGAAATTACTTAGGTTTCCACTAATCTTTCAATAAAGATCATAACCTCAAAATAATAATTCTAGTAATAACCCAAGTGTTTTCCTAAAGGTTCACACTAAACTCTTATAATTTATGTTTTTCCAAGGCTCACACAAAATCCAACTTAGTCTCAATCCTTTCCTATCTCTCAAAACATGATCAAAGAGAAAGATAAGGATTAAAAAGTCAAAAATTCTTTATAAGGGATTTACAATTTTAAAATTCAAGAAATACATAAATCATATAATAAATGAGCTTAAGAAGGAAATCAATGATCAAAGATTGAGTTCTTACCTTCAACAAGGTTAATCCATAAAAATATAAACATTTCCTAGCTCAAATGGTAATTTGGAGTGCATTTAATGCAAAATGAACCATTTATGATGCTTTAAATTTTGTAGAAAAGGTTATGTATAAGAAGCATATGATCATATGCCTAAGTGGTATGCTCATACCATAGCCTAAACTAGTTAGGAAGTAAGAAGCCAAACAAACGTACACCCCAATGGTATAGTTGTACCACTACATTCTACCTAAAATTGAAACTTCATTCTTTGACTCCTCTAAAGCCATGACATGACCTAGACACCATTAATCATACTAGATATTAAATTTAATATTTAAAAATATTTTATTAATAATATAAACATGATTTGTTAACATCAAAATTAGGGATCCTCAAGGTCCAATATAAGCCATGGCTTTTAAGAAACTTTGTAAATAGACCTAAACATTATATTATTTTTATAAGTTTCCTATTGTATTCATTGCATCTATCCAATCTTACTATTTTCACCTTTTTTCTAATTGTTTTTAACCTTATTTATACCTTAAGGACATCCACTAATTGAGATTTAAGTACATATATCCATAACATGAAAAATAATTAGTAAAGTTGGTGATATACTTTTGTCTACTATAAGATAAGATATCAAAAGGGTCCATTAAAAGGTCTATATACATCATTTTAAGAAGTTATGTACTTCTTGCATCTACTTTCTAATGTTCTTTTAATGCAATCTATTCATACATTAAGTTAATAAAATCTAGATTTAGTAGGATCTCATTCATTATTAATCTTTCTAGCCTTTCTTTAGATATATGACCTAAGCATTTATGCTGAAAGAAAGTAGAGTTTACATTATACATACTAACTTAATTCTAACATTATTACAAGTAACAAGTAAGGATTCTAAAAAAATTATCATTAAATCTTAATTAATATAACCTATTAATAATAATTCCATAACCAATAAAGGAATCATTTCTTAATAAACTAAAATATGCATGTCTAATTGTAAAATCAAATCTAAGTATATAAAGTTTGGAATAGAATGAACATTCTTAGATATACTTAGATTATGGTAAATCTAGTTAATAACCAATATCAAAGACCAATTTATATGTCCTAATGCCTTCAATTATAATCTTCATCTAATTCTCCATAAATAGGAAGTATTTATTCAAATTTGTAATTCGGAGCATTAAGAATCCTTGCATTAAATGAGAAACATGAGTAGTAGCACTACAATCAAACCACTAAGTGTTATTAGGAACTTTAATTAAACTTGATAAACTAACAAGCATACATATCTTTATTTTAAGCCAAGCCATTTATGCCTTAAAATTATTATGATTATATCCTTTATGATAAAACCTCATTTATTTGCCATTTATTATTTTCTTTCATTAATAGATATTTTCTTATTCTTAAACTTGTTGGCTTTCACTTTCAATGCTTTTCCAACTCTTTAATCCATGTATGAATGGAATGATTCTTATAACCTTTAAGCTTCCTTCCTCATAAATAAGCATATTGGATAATTCACTAACATTCCACTGTTAGAATTAATATTCTAAATGTGGGCTAAATATGTAAATATAAAATATATATGGCGATCAAATTGAATAGTCAATTTTTAATTGTGGTCTAATTATGGATTATTGACTATTAAGGTGTTAAATTGGTTATAGGATTAAAGTGTAGAGACCCTTTTACAATTTCTATTTTGTTAAAGGACCAAAATAGAAATTGACCTATCCTAACGGGTTTATACTAGGTCGTGGTCTCCAAGGAAACTGATAGAAAGTACATTACGTTCCTTTGAGTATTGCTTCCGCTAAAAATTTTGTTCGGTTTTCCTTGGAAGGCAACAAACCTATATTTTTCCGTCTTCAATCTCAACATACCATGATGCAAGGTACGCTATCAATACATAATTAAATCCGATCTTTTGATATCTAGTAATTTTGCATGATCCAGGTTCTATGAAATTTATGGTTTATTTTTCTTTCAGCTCTTGCTGATGCAACATCAGAATTACTTTGGCTTCGTTGGTTGCAGATAGACATGGGAGTCCTACATTCTGAAGCCATAATACTTCATTGTGATAACCGAAGTGCTATGCAGATTACTCATAATGATGTCTTCCATGAGCACACTAAATGTATTGAGATTGACTGTTAATTTGTTAGCCGTCATGTTCACCATGGTACCCTTCGCTTACTCTCTATTACCTCTGTCAATCAAACAGTTGACATCTTTACAAAGTCTCATTGTTTTACTCGATTCCACGATTTGCTAAGCAAACTCAAGTTGGCATCCACTATCCCACCTTGAGTTTGAGGGGGGAGGGGGTGTTAGCTTGATTTCAGGCTATCTATAGCAAGATTATTAAATAAATATATCAATTATGTTTATACAATATTTTTTAATAAAATTTTAAGATAAAGTTTTATTTATTATTAAGATGTGAATTCTAAGATTTTATGATGTTATTATAAAAATAGAAAATGATAAATTTTAAAAGGTTTATTATTAAAATAAGATTGATATAAAAATTTCAGTTTTTTTATTAATATAAAATTTTTTTCAATGTATATTTAAATCAAATTATAATCTAATGATATAGTTTTTAGTCATAATTTATAATTTGTGGTATTTTTGAAAACAAAAGGTTATTTATGAAAACGTCCCATATTTAAATGACGAGACTCGAGTATTATTGATGGGATGGGACCGATCGATGGATGAAGGTGTCTTGAGAGTAGCGGGCCTTTGTTTAAGTAAGTTCAAACATAACACATCTGCACTTGAGTTCGTCATTGATATCTACACAAATATTCTATTCACAAAGACTATTATTAAATGAAATTATGTTCCAATATCTAGTTTAACTCTATCATCTTCTCAAATATATACATCCAAATATTTTTTAGCTAATTATTATAAATTTATTTGTAACTTAATTTATTTGTAGCTATCATAAGATAAATAATTATTTCTATTGGAAATTTACCATAGTATTTATAAGATCTCAAATATTATTAATCCTGTCAAAATGAATTAGCAATCATATAATACATTCAATTTGTATAAATATTCATGATATTTGATTATAACTTAATCCATTTATCATGTATAATGTATAATGGATGACATGTAATAAAGTTATGCCATTCCATCATACTTGATTGAGTAATTGGTTAATCTTGAATTAAAATCATACAAAATATTACCAGTATATTCCAGTGGAGCATTTATACAATAAAAATTAAATTTGAGAAAAATAACTTAAAGTTGAAATGAATTTGATCTCTGAATATTATCTTTTCTCTAAATTAAAATTAAAACATCAAACAAGTTTACATGCAAGAGGGAATATAGACAAAATGACAAATTTAGGAGACTAGTATATGAAAATCGATTCAACATGTTAAAATAAAAGCTACGAGACGTCATGTAGAGAATATGAAGAACAGCAAGCATGAGGCAAACACTTGTTTTTTTTTTCTATTTTTAGTACAAATCAAATGAATATGAAGAGAAATGGTTCATCCATAAGAAGCAACGAGGGGGACAGCATTGACACCATAAATTCCAAACCAGTCATTTTCTACATGATAACGTTTTCAACTAACCCACTAAATGTATATGTAATTTATACATATTATAATTTAAAATTTCAATAATATAATATGGTTATTGATAATTCTTGTAAGAATACATTTAAAAAAATGAGATGAATAATTATCTATTTAGTTGCAAGTCCTTTTGTGGTCATAATCGACTTATTTGATACTCATGACTTGAGCAACTCACTTACTAGTTGCAGGATTTCCCAGCGAGCTGCTCCAAAAGAGAAAAAAAGGAGTAGTCCAATGCTCTCCGAGCAAATCGGGAGGCACGGCATGACATCAGCCACAACCAGGCATGACATCAGCCACAACTACTCGTGCAATTGTCAATGTTACCATCAAAGTTGTAGCCATTAGTTATTGATAAGCCATGCCTTTCCCTGTATCATTCTCTGGTATTGGTTTTGATCATAATGTCATGCTTCTGGCAAACAAAGGGAATACCTTCCTTCTTTCATCTTTAAAAAGGGGCTTCACTCCAATAGTTGGGTCATTTTTAAGAATTACATTCATCTTAATTTTATCCATATTTCTATATTAATATAATAAAAATTGAAGAAAAGATTTTCAACTTCTTATTTATATTATATTATTGAGTTAATTCATACACAAGAATATCCATAATTTTTAAAATAATATTAATACATATGTATATTTATAAAAAGTACTTGAAAAGGCCATGCCCTTTTATAGGCTTGTGCAAATTTGTGTTTAAACCAACAAAAAATGAACACAATTAATCAATTTAGGTTAATTTGTTTTTAAATTGTTAAATATTAAAATATATGATTCAATTCATGTTAAGAAAATTAAAATTTTAGATTTGAAAATTAAAATAATCAAAAATAAAAAATTAAATTGACTCAATTTATAAATTTTAAAATTAATAAAAATTTGATTTAATTTAACTGAAAAAATTTAATAACAATCCCAATATCAAACCAAACATTCACCCCTGCCTCTCTAAGGTCCCACTTGCTTAATGCTCTATTTCACTAGGTTTGCTATTTGGCTATCTATACTGTTCAATATATTTAATATGTTGGTTGCTAAGATTGAAAATGAAGTTTAGAAATTTAAATATTGAATAATAAAAGTATTAAACTTCTTATTTAATATATTTCAATTTTTGTATAATTTTAAATTTTAATTATTATAATTCTTAAAGGGTAGTTTTTATACAAAGTTTTAGAAATATTAATGTAAAAAGTAAGTCAATTTTTTTTAGCCTTTTAAAGGGTATCTTAAATTAATTGAATTAATCAAGTTGATGTTTTATTATATTATCAATCCAATTTAAAATAATTAAATGTTTAAAGTATATGTCATTAGTAAAAAAATTCCAAACCTTTTCAAGGTTTGTAATTTTAGTTGAAATTTTTGATTTTTTTGCAATAATAATCAAAATTAAAAAGTTATTTGTAATGATAGTGATCCCATATGAAAAAAATTACACTGATGTGACGTAATTGTTGATATACTTTTTAATATTTTTTCTTTAGATGTGACTTCAAACATTTTATATATTTTGCAATTTATATTAAATATTTTATATTAAAGTTTCTAATAAAATTATTTTAAATTTATTTACTTAATTTATTTAGTAATTATTTTCAATATATAAATCATTAAATTTAATGTCAAATTTTAAAATTACTTTTATTTAAAAATCTAATTTATAATAATATTGTAAAAATAATGAATAATTATTTTAAAGTTTTCACATTTATTAGATTACATTAATTAAGACCATGTTTGTAATAATTTTTTTCGAACATCAAAGATTATCATTAAGAATGAAGAGGAGATACATCATGCTAAAGCAAGTTCAAGAGAACAAAGGGAAAGTTTATGAAAGGATTATCTAGATTAACGAGATTGAGATTTTTAGCAAACCAATTTATCACAAGATTACCTTCCTTCTTAAGCTAGAAGTAGAATCTCCTCTACAATGAATTTGATGTCCTAAAGGAAATCGTTATTATGGTTTTTGAATGCATTAATCACCACTGAGAGTTTGATTCAAAAACCAAATTCTTCAAGTTAACTTGGTTGTTCCCAATATTTCTAGCCAATTACTAGTCAAGCTCACTTAATCCAATTATTTGTTATGGAAGATGCAGATTCTTCCACTTCTTAATGGTTATAATTTATTGTATCATGTTGATGTTAGCCATACTCCACCAAATTTGATGCTTCCAGATTCAGACACTTCTAATCCAACGTATACCGTTTGGTTTCAAGAAGATCAATTGGTGTTGTCATGGGTTATTTCCTCCATCTTGGAAACTATATTGATACAATTTGTTGGTGTCACTATTGCTTGTGCCACTTGAACCAAGTTAACCACCAAATATTTGATTGGATCCCAGACTCAAGTTTGTCATTCCAAAGGTGAATTTCACTGGTTATCTAGTGGTGATGATTTAATCCATGATTATCTCCAGTGTACTAAAGGCTTGGTTAACCAACTTGTTGCTTTGTGTCATCCTATATCAGGTGATGATCTTATTGGTGCAATTTTAGATGGTTTAGGCTTCGAATATTGACCCTTTATTTGAGCTCTTGAGGCTCGTTTAGAACCAGTGTCTTTTGATGATGTTCTTGGTTTGTTATTAACTAAAGAAAAGAAATTGAAGTGAGATACATAAGATAATTCTTCTTCATCGATGATTGCCTTTTATGCTTCAAAGTAGTCTTTTTCTTATGGTGGTCGTAGTGGATAATTTGGTGAGGGTCAAGGTTGATCTTTTTTCTCTTTTGACCAGTGTGTTTCCTCTCCATCTTCCTCTCTATTTGTTGATGATATTCGATGTCTGAATTGTCAGGGTTATGGTCATATGGATCATTCTTGCCGAAGTCCAAAACGTACCCATTCCTCTCCTACTTTGAATTTTGTTCTGTCCAAATCATCTTTAGTTATTGCATCCTAGCCTTGGTTGATGGATTCTAGAGCTGCATACCACCTCACTAGCTCCTTAGCAATCTTAATCTTCAGCTTAAATATACTGGTCTTGAGGAGCTGTTTATTAGTAATGGTACATCTCTTCCTATATCTCATATTGGTCATTCTCACATTCCTTCTTTGTTTAAAGTGTTTTCTTTAAATGATAATTTCTATGTCTAGAATGGTACTCATAGTTTACTTTTTGTCCATTCTTTTACCAAAGATAATGTTATTTTTATAGAATTCTTTCATGATTATTTCTTGGTTAAGGATATTCACATGAAACAACCACTGCTAAAAGGCCAAAATAAGTAGGGATTGTATTGTTTCCCTTGGTGTCATCTCTGCAAGCTCATGTTGTCTCTCTTTCTCTTTTGCATGGTTGGCTTGGTCATTTGAATAAGCATCATTTGTTATAGTTGGCTCATAATCATAACATTTTAATTTCATCTTTTGTCTTGCCCATATGTTCGATGTGTTCCACTAGCAAGTCTCATCGGTTATCCTTTTCCTCTTCCTCATTTAAGGCTACCAAACCATTGTAACTTGTGTGTTTGGATTTATGGGGACCTACTCCTATTTTATTTATCATTGGCGATCATTATTATTTATTTTTCATGATGCTTTTAGTAAACATACATATTTTAATTACTTAAAGCATAAATTTGAAGTTCTTATATATTTATTAAATTTTAGCATCTTGTTGAGAACTTTTTTAGTAAATTCATTAAGATATTTCAATACGATTGGGGTGGTGAATATTTAGGGCTTACAAAGTACCTTGATAATAATGGTATTTCTTTACGTGTCTCTTATACTCACACACCACAACAAAATGGTGTTGTTAAACCTAAGCATAGGCATGTTATTGAGACTGGTTCAATGCTTATTACTCATTGGGATTATGCCTTTAAAACTAGTGGTTATCTCATTAATCGAATGCCTTTATTTTTGAACCAGGATATTACTCCTTTTTAGGTGCTTTTTAAAATACCTTTTCCCTTGAGTTTTTAAAGGTGTTTAGGTGTTTATGATTTTCCTTATCTATGTCCTTATTCTAAGAATAAATTGGATTATCATTCTAAGCCTTGTGTATTACTTGGTTATAGTTTCATTCATAAAGGTTATAAATGTCTTCATCTTACCACTAATAAATAATTTATTTCTTATCATTTTATTTTTCATGAACTTATTTTTCTATTTGCTCAAGTGTATACTTCTCCTCTTTCCTCTTTGCAAGCGATTGGTTGCACTTTGTTTATGGTTTAGACAGGCAAGGGTCTTCTTTCTACTCTTGATTCTTCTTCTTCTTCTTTTGCAGGTTCACTTCTAATAGCTATTTCCACTTCCTCTCTAAACTTGCTACATCCATCTCAATTTTAGTCTATTTTACATAATCAACTTGCCTGACCTCTTCCTGCTATTCTTATTTTTTCTTCCTCCATGTTACTTGTATCTTTTGCTGGTCCATCTATGCCTCTTCTTTTACCTATTATCCCATCTAAACCTTTTAGTGGTTGTTCATAGTTACAAATGGCCTTCCTTTGTCTTCTTCATCTGCTATTTCTGTTGTATCTCATACACATCCTGTTGTGATGCATTCTTAGATTGGATCTTTCCAATCATGAATTTTCTTATCTATAGCTTAAACTATTCCTTTACCATTAAATGTCAATAAGGCTAAATGGTTAGTAACTTGGCATCATGCAATGGTTTATGAGCTCTATTCCCTGCTAAATTTGTGGACATGGACTCTTATTCTACCTTCTTTTGGTGCCAATATTGTTGGATGTAAATGGGTCTTTCATGTTAAGGAAAAGGTTAATGGTTCTCTTGATCGATAAAAGGCTCGTTTGGTTGCAAAATGGTTTCATCAGCATCTATTAAAGACTACATACTGAATTCGGGAGGAGTATATTTCCTTGTGAAGATTTACACGTATATATGCTAGTACTCTGTTACATGATAAGGAAAGATTTACATAAATCACTCCCACAAACTAGGAAGATAATTGTGAATAGGATATTTACTATACTTATCATTTATGTCACATTTATCTCATTCTAACACTCCCCCTCAAGTTGAATCATGGGATCGCGCACATTCAGCTTGCTCATGACTGCCTCAAAGGACCTCCCAGTAACTGCTTTCGTGAGAACATTAGCTAACTGATCTTTTGATCTCACAAACATAAGTGATATAACACCTCCCTCCAACTTCTCCTTGATGAAGTGCCAAACTACTTCGACATGCTTTGTTCAGTCATGCTGAACTGGATTCTTTGAGATGCTAATTATTGCACAGTTGTCACATCTAAGACAACATGCTCCCTGAACTGGAAAACCAATCTCAGCCAGAATTTTCCTAATCCATAACACTTCTGCCAACCCCCGAGCTATCCCTCTAAATCCGCCTCAGCACTAGATAAGGCCACCACCTTATGCTTCTTACTTTTCCATGTAACTAGGTTACCCCCTACAAAGTACCCCGAAGTAGATCTCCTGTCAACTGGACTCCCTACCCAATCAGTATTAGTGTAAGCTTCCACTCCTAGATGTCCATGATTCTGAAACAGAATCCCTCATCCTGGAGTCCCTTTCAAATATTAAACAACTCTCAAGGTAACCTCCATATGATCACTCTGGGGTCAATGTATGAACTGACTCAGAACTCCTACCGCATATGCAATATCTGGTCTCTTGTACGCTAGATATATCAGCTTCCCTACCAGGTGTTGATACCTCTCACGGTTTGTCAACTCTGCTCTCTCAACTATCTACAGCCCATGGTTCACTACTATAGGAGTTTTTGCCGGCTTACAATCAACCAACCCTGTTTCCATAAGCAAGTCCATAACATACTTCCTCTGCAAGATGTAGATTCCCTTCTTCGACCTTAAGACCTCAATCTCTAGAAAATACTTGAGCATCCCCAAGTCCTTCATCTCAAATTCCTTGAACAGGTTCTCCCTGAGTCGCCTGATTTCCTTTGTATAATCTCCAGTGATAATCACATCGTCTACATATATGACCAAACATGTCACTAAGTCTCCATGCCTCTTAATAAATAGTGTATGATTAGAGTTGCTTTGATGATACCCAAACTTCTTCATTGCCATCGTGAATTGACCAAACCACGCTCTCGGGGATTGCTTCAGGCCATACAATGCCTTCTTCAACTGGCACACCTCCCTTCCGTGGAAGTTACCAGAAAATCCTGGTGGTGGTTCCATGTACACCTCCTCTCTCAAGTCTCCATGCAGAAAAGCATTCTTCATATCGAACTAGTGGAGTTGCCAGTCCTTCTTTGTAGTAACTGAGAACAACACCCAGATAGTGTCGATCTTTGAAACTGGTGAGAAAGTCTCAGAGTAGTCGACACCGTATGTCTGAGTGTACCCCTTCGCTACCAGCCTCGCCTTATACCTTTCAATCAACCCATCTGACTTATGCTTAACTGTGAACACCCACCGGCACCCAACAGGTTTCTTGCCTAGAGGAAGTACAACCTTCTCCCAAGTCCCATTCTTTCCAAGAGCTGCCATCTCAACATCCATAGTCTCTCTCCACTCCTTCTGTCCCAAAGCCTCCTGTACATTTCTAGGAAGTGGCTCTGAGTAAACTGCAGTGGAATAAGCCTAGGTAACTGTGGACAAACTCCCCCGGCCATGTTAGCCATAGGGTACTTGGACTACTTCGGAACATAATACGGATCATATCGTCTTGGGAGGACTCCTCGTGTACTTCTGGGTGGCAACATATATCCATATGACTCTGATTCTAGGGCTAACTCCTCCTCTCCCTGCAGTTCTGTCTCTATATATGCATCATCTTTAGAGCTAAAAATATTACAATCATCAGTAGCAGGAATATCTACCTTAGGAATATCCAGTGGGGACTCAACAGTAGGCTCTACGTGAGAACTCTATCCTTCGAAATGAAGTTGCAACTTAAAAATGACCGGATCTGAAATCCAGCACAGTGGGTCTGACTTTTGATATCTGTAGCCCCACAATCAAAAAGCCACTATGATGTTTGTCATGTACCATGAACTGAGTTCTTTTGAGCATTGGTTGCCGTAGCTGTTTGAGCATGTCCCATTGCTCCTTGTTTTTTACCGTTGTCACTGGCTTCACTAGCCTTGTCGGTAACGGTGGCCATCCCTGGTTATGCTTCGCATGCTCTGGGCACTGTCCATCCATCTGGGAACCCGATAATTAGATAGCACTCCTCTCACAAATGTTGGCTCTTCCCACAATTGGTACACCTCAAGTGGCTTTGATCTACCTCGCCTATGCCACCACTGCTCCGACGTGATGCCATTGGGGTTCCCTTCCTTGAATCTGATCTAGGCTAGGTGGCAGTAAGTCTTGACCAACTCTCGACCCATTCTTTGCTTCTTCCAATCGAGGCTGAGCCACTAATTGTGATGCCACCATTAAACCAAAGCCAATTTTGCCTGAGGCACTTGATACCGATGATGGGCTCCCACTCTTCTCGACCCCCATAGCAACCCTCCTATCCCGCTCAAGTCGAATGATGACATACGTCGCTTCTGGAGATGGGAGGGGTTCTTGTTTCAACAAGTCTCTCCATCGGCTTTAAACTCTTCCCCAATCCCTGTTAAGAACTGATAAAGTTTTGATTCTGACCTTAGTCGGTTGAACATACTGATATCTTTTGGGCACACCATTGGATTGTGTTGCGGTCTTTGATCTTATGCCAAAGTCGCTGTAACTGATTATAAAGTCCTCTATGGTTTCTATCCCATGTCTTGTGGTATTTGCCTTTACATTCAGTTCATAAATTTGGATGCCTCCACTAACCTGGCTATAGGTTGAGGTAAGACCATCCCAAAAATCCTTCATTATAGGATATTTGACATAGTTAGCCACCATCTCGGCCTCCATATTCTCCAAGATCCATGAACATACTGATAGGTCATCTTGCTCCTACTTTGCATACGTAGTTGAGTCCTTAGCCGATGCTTCTGGCACACCTATGATGTAGGCTAACTTTCCCCTTCCTCCAATTGCCATACATATCAATCGCACCGACAGGGGATAATTATTTTAATTCAATTTTGTACTAAGAGTAACTGTTTGAGGTGTTGACTGTGTTTGGGTGTTTGGTTGCATGTTTTGGAGTAATCTGGCTAACTGCTTGGCCAGGGAATCCCCTCCTTAAAGGTCCCTTATTCTACCAGAATCAATAATGCTTCTTTCGTCATTGGCCATGATTGGTTGGGAAAGGTATACTAAGGTAGACGATGAAGCGATAATTCCGGTATCCTCAGATCAGGACCAAAAAAAGCTCTGATACCATATTAAAGACTACAGACTGAATTCAGGAGGAGTATATTTCCCTATGAAGATTTACACGTATATATGCTACTACTCTATTACATGATAAGGAAAGATTTACACAAATGACTCCCACAAACTAGGAAGATAACTGTGAATAGGATATTTACTATACTTATCCTTTGTATCACATTTATCTCATTCTAACAGCATCATGGTATTGACTTTCATGATACCTTTTCTCTAGTTATTAAGCTTATATTTGTTTCGCTTATTCTTACCATTATTGTTTCTCATAGGTGGTCTATTAAATAGTTTAATGTGTCTAATGCATTTTTGCATGGTACATTGGATGAAAAGGTTTATATGACACAACCACCCAGATTCAAAGATGAGTCTAATCTTAATCATATTTGTTTGTTGCATCAATCCATCTATGGCCTTAAACAAACTCCTCAACGGTGGTATACTTGTTTGGCAACTGCTTTTATTGCTCTTGGTTTTTAGAAGTCTATTATGGATACATCTCTATTTATTTTTTATCGTAATGATATTATTCTTTATTTCCTTATTTGTGTTATTTCTAGTTCTTGTGGTTCTAGTGCATCTTCCTTATGTGCTTAGCCTGCTCTTTATCGATAGCTCATTGGTAGTTTGTATTATTTAGCATTAACTTGATCGAATATCACTTATATTATTAATAAGCTCTTGTAATATATGCATCAACCTCTTGATTATCATTTTCAATAGCTTAAGCATGTTTTGTGCTACTTAAAGTCCATGGTTTTTCATGGTTTATTTCTTCAGTCTTATTCTTCGATGCAACTTTTGACATATTATGATGCTGATTAGGCTAGTTCTCTCAATGATAGTAAGTTGACTACCAGGTATTTGATTTATCTTGGTCTTAACTTGGTATCATGGAATTCTAAGAAACAGTGATCGATTTCCCATTTTTCTACTGAAGTTGAATATCGTGCTATTGCTTATGTTGCTGCTGAGTTAACTTTGGTCCAATCTTTATTTAGTGAACTTAATGTTTTTTCTCTAGCTATTCTGGTGCTATAGAGTAACAATATAGGGGTAACTTCTTTAATAGTTAATCCTTGTTTCCATACATGCATGAAGTATATTGAGATTGATGTTCATTTTATTAGAGATAAAATAGCATGAAAGGAATTATCTATATGGTTCATTTTTGGTAAAGATCAGCTGGCGAATTGTCTTACAAAGGCTCTTGTTCATTAACATTTTCTCAGCCTATGAGACAAGGTCATGATTTGCTTTAAGGATTCATTCGTTTGAAGGGGCAATGTTCATATATGATAGTGTTTGTATTATATTTAGTCTCTTCCACTATTGTGATAATCTTTCCTCTCATATGATGTATAAATATGTTCTTAATAAATAACCAATATATATCTTTCTGCTATTAAATGTCTCTTTACCCTTAAAGAATATACTTATTCTATCAAAGCTAAGTTGCATAACATGTTGGACACTCGACCAAATAGAACCTTTACTAATTCATGTTTAAATACAACTACCAAAGAAGCTTTTTAAGCTGATTAGCAGAAGGTTGCATCAACATTTGCTTTAAGTTAACCTGGTTGGGGAACAAACCAATAAATAAGGGATTAATGTGTAATAACTATTGGAACTAGTGTTGGTATAGGCAGTAAAGATCAAACTGTTGGTAAAGATCTTCTTAGCATGAGAGAGGGTAGCGATAGGGTCTAGATATATGCCTTTAAAATAAATTGATTTCATGTTTTCCATATAGGCTAACAGATGAATGCTACTTCATCCAATAGATTAGAGAGATGCTTTTTTGAAGCATAAGCAACCATTTTATACCACCAGTCTTTGATTGATGAAACATCAATGGAGTTTGCACGTAGCCTAATGAACTATCAAACCAAACAACTTTTACATGATGATAATAAAAAAACATATGTTATAAGTTCTCCTCATTATGGTTGTAAATTTAGCAAAGTGGAGAAGATGATAGACCTTTCCTTGCTAGGTTGCATTAAATAATAATGGAATTAGTAACACATTTTAATAAAAATATTTTGATCCTTGGATGGGCCTTTATTTTCCAAAGCTGATTCTAATTAATGACTAAAGATATTGATGAGGAAGTAATAAACAAAGGATGATAATTAAGATTATATTCAAACTTCATTGAGTAAGACTTAGATGTGTTGAATTGTTAGATGATGACATCTTATGAATCCTTTTGCCCTATTGGAATTTGAAACATTATGGCAACATCTTCTTGGTTAAAGATTGTCACACCCGGCCCATACCCAGGTAGACATGCTCCCACGACACAGACAGCGGCTCCCAGTAGAGAACCAGTGCCTGTACCGTCAGGGATACCTCGAAAAGACGTCGTATGGGGACACGTTCTAAGCTTAATGGTGGTTGTGCTGCGGAAACTACATGACAAGCATACATTCAATACCCGGGATCCATTCCCATTCATACACCCAAACGTAAACATAATCATTAACAGGCAAATCCCAAATCTCATATAAATAGAACCAGTTATACATACAGTGAGTGTATACAAGCAACCACCAAAAGCCATACAGGATACCGTACTAACATAACTACTGCCATGCTAACTATACACACGCTACACAGACACAAAAAGAGCTGGAGTTTGCCACCGAAGTCCTCGTACCAAAATGAGATCGCTCTGTCTCAGCTGACGACCTCTATTCCTTTCCTGACGGCTCTCCCGTGGGCTCGGTACCTACGTTTATCAAATGACAAACGCTGAGAATA
>CANYBF013758614.1:0-17733 GCA_948192965.1 Dalechampia spathulata
TATTTCATTAATATAAAAACGTTATACAATAAGTGCGTGCGTACAACCAAAAAACCACCAAAAGCTATACCGAAGTACATAACTGTACAATACAACTTCCCTACTACCATACGAAACACACACTAGCTACACAGGCACAAATGGAGCTAGAGTTTACCGCAGAAGACCTGTACCAAGGTGAGATCAGTCCGTCTCAGCTGACGACCTCTAGTCCTTTTCTGATGGCTCCCCTGTGGGCTCTGAACCTACGTTCATCAAATGACAAACGCTGAGAATAATCTCAGTGATGCTAGAAATAAATATAAACAGTAATACACATGTAACCATTCGTCATATACACAATATAGCAAAGCATTTCAATTCGTACATCAGATGCAATGCAAATGCCAATACTCTAGACATTCGCTCTCATTCGTCTTTCACTCATTCACTCTTGTTTTCCTGTAATGTGCACATTCCTGTCGCACACACTGGATCCCGTACAGGTACCAATCTCCCATCTCAGGAGATTCCATATATATTCATATCCGTAGAGTGCCTTACACTCAATCCTACCGTATGTCTCGAGACTCATCTCCTATCTTAGGAGGATATTATCTAACAATTCCCATAGGAATCTATTTACTCTGTGATCCAATGTGCCCAGAGCTGAGCTCTGCCCTCTTCCTTTCTTTCTTTTCTCTCATTTTCCATTCATCTTTCCTTTCCATGCATGTGTGCATTAGCACCTCATTACCAATCATTCATCTCATGCATGAAAGCATATCATTATCATTCATTCATCATAAACATGGAAACTTAATCATTTCATCGCATTTCAAGCAAGAAAAGACATACTCCCAAGCATCCAAACAATCATCACAATCAATAGCCATCACATACATAGCTAAATGGTAGCATTTCGATCAAAAGCATAAGCCTAGACGTAGTTTATGTCCTATGGCAATCAGAAACAAGCCATAAGTGGCTTAACACATAAAACTAGCACGAAACAATACACCTAGCACATACCTTCAAACTCGAGCAACCTCTAGCTATAGCCGGTAATCCTGTCTCTACTTGTAATCAACTTCTACTTCATGTTCCTAGACGCTAGAATGGTTTAGAATCGATAAGCGGAAGATTTGGTAAGGGTTAGGGCATTTTAGGTTAAGAGAAAAGGGAAGGAACTTAATGAAAATCATCAGTTTTTAGCCATTAAAAGTCAAATTAAGTGTCGCGTACGGCCGTACGGATATTGGTACGCCCGTACCGACGCTAAAAGCCTGACAAACCCAAAAACCTGCAAGTTGTCGTATGGCCGTACCACCTATTGGTACGCCCGTACGGCTACTGGTCATTTGATAAACCTAAATTTTCCTGCGAGCAACGGTATGACCGTACCACCATCCGGTATGCCCGTACGTCCTCCAGGCCCTCAATACCCTATTTCTGCTCACCTCGTACGACCGTACGGCTAACCCGTACGCCCGTACCACTTCCTAAAATCACACAACATGCCTATTGGCATGCCTAACTCATCCGTAACGCTCCCTAAACCTCCTAGCTAACCTGATAACACTTCTAACACATCCTAGATCACATACACAAGCCGTCCCTCATCTAACCGAGAAGACACGCTTCCCAATAAGGCAATGACACACAGTCAATCACATAGCATCATATATGAACATCAGCATAAAACCATCAATGCATACATTCATTCTCATACGCATATAGCATAATGTAAATCCACTCTTTGCATTACACCTACACACAACCATCAGTAATCATATACAATCACAAAACCTTCAATACATATACACAGTCACATATCACCCTAGACACGACGTATAAACATATAACTCCTAGGGTCTCTAATGTGGGTGTAACATTTAAATAATTAAATATTAATAATTAGTGATAATAATTAAATATCATTACTAAAATAACTAATTATTATTATAATTACTAATGTTATATATATATATATATATCAACAATTGCTAAAAGAAGATTTTTTTTGAATCTTGATAATATTAATATATTAATGAAACAAAGAGTACATTGATTGGATTTTCCATGAAGGAAAATAGAATGAAGTAGCACAACACTCTTTTGAATCATCAAAAGAAATAGGAAAAATAAAAGAGACAAGAGAAGTAAAATAAACCAACAAAAAAAACATTATAAAAGCTACAACCAATTCTTTTGAATAAGTCGGTATATCGAAGCAGCAATAAGAGAATAACCAAACTAATATAATAAAGTATCAAACTCTAAAGAAGAAAAATGAACAGATAATCTTCATTCTTTTATGAATTAATGGGAGTAGTAAATTTTAGTTTGACAAATAAAATAGCAAGATCTTTGAGCATTAAGTAAGCTAAGTCAAAAGATATTGCAAAGGTTAGTTAGTCTCTCTTCTTCTCTTTGAAAATCTTGTGAAGCAAAAATTCCACCATAATAGGAAAAGAAAATAACATCAATAAACTATAGAATAAACTTACGGATCTAGAAAAAAAAAATTAGATAAGAAAATCCAATTAAAAATAGAGGTAAAATGGTATTGAGATGGAGAAGAACGAGTGGAGAGAGGAGGAATGATGGTGAAATGGTGAAGGTTTATACGAGAAAAGGAATATAGGAGAAAAGGAAATAGAAGCAGGTGGTGAAAAATAACAAAATCATATTTATAATATTGATTATAAAATATGAACAAGTTTATAGAAATAAAAGGATGGTATATTACAAGGCGTGAAAAATAATAGAATCATATTCATAATGTCAGTTATTAAAAATGAAAAAGACTAATCATATTGATAATTTTATATTAATATATTTTATTTTAGTATCATTATTAAGAAAATAAAAATATTTTACTTTTAATAAGTGCTAATTATCATTTCAATAATTGTCATTATTATTTTTGATTGCATTTTATACACTTTCCTAAATTCTATTGCAAGTGATAAAAAATTGCTTAAAAATTTAAAGAACTAAAAAGTTAAAAATGTTAGAATCAAGTAATAAATAATAATATATATTTAAAATTATTAGACTCATTATTTTGATGGTTGTATTTTGCAAAAACAATTTAAGTTAAATTAATTTAAAATGTTGAAATTGATAGTGGTACGGGCGTACGGATCACGTACAGGCGTATCACTGTTGTATTTTATGTGGTACAGGCATATAGTTGACTGTACCAACCCGTTTTTGTTTGATTTGAAAAATTACGGTCGGTACGGGCGTACTGGTTTGGGTACGACTGTAACATATTTTATGCATTAGCTCGTACGATAGCATGGGTTGGACGTACCACATGCTAAATTTGGCAGTAAATTTTGTGCAGGCATACTAGATGGGTGGTACGATTGTACTAACCTTTCGACCTACATATGTATTATGTTTTAAGAAGCAATATGGGCATACGGGAACTCGTACGATCATACGTGTATTTGCAGAAAGATTTTAAATCTTTCTAATGGCTCTATTTTGAGTAATTATTACAATATAATAGATCTATTTCTTTGTGTAAAGCTTCTATATTATTGTGATAAGCTTTCTCAAGTAAGTAGTTTTTCTAGAAACCTAATCTTGCTTTCATTATGATTTTATCTCTCTCTTTCTCACTCGTTCGTAACCTAAGCTTTTGATTTGTAATCTTGGGTTAGTGTGGGATTAATGTTAGGACATTATTGTTATAATTGAGAGTTGAATATTGTAAGTTTGATTATGATTGTAAAGGTTTAAGTGTAAGCCTTGAAAATACTAAGGATTGAATTCTTGCTGAAGAATTCATTTGTTGTATTTATGATTGGTTTAGTGGAACCTTAAGTTGAGACTTAGGAGAAGTGGACGTATGCAAAGAGTTATGTCGAACTACTATAAATTGTACCTTTAAGTTGCAACTACTTCTAGGATTTCTTTTGGTATCAAAGCATGGTACTCATGTGTTATTAGAACTAACCTTCTAGAGCTAAAGATCAATGGTAACTCAAGGTATTGAGAGTTAATCTTACACTAGACCACTCTTCTTTGATGGAATAAATTACCATATTAGAAGCATAGAATGGAAGTCTTTTTGGAGAGTGATGGAGTAGACTTGTTTGATTTGATTGAAAGTGATTTTTCTCCTCCAATAATCACGAATGAGGGTGTTACAACTCTTAAGCCCAAGGTAACTTGGACTAGATAGGAACTCAAGGTAAATGCTGAGAATAAGAAGGTAATGAACATGTTGTATTATGTTATTAGTCGTAAAGAATATGACGTGTTTCATATTATGTTACAGCTAAGTAAATTTAGGATGCCTTGGAGACACACCATGAAGGAACCAACCATATTAAAACCAAGAAAGTACAGCTTTTAACTCATCAATATGAGTTATTTACAATAAAGATGAATGAGAGCATATTAGAAATATACAACTGCCTTATTGTGATCACTAATAGGCTAATAAAGTTGGGCAAAATCTATTAGGAAGATATCAATAACAAGATCTTGCAGGTATTATCAAAGAAGGATTGGGAGGCTAGAGTAACCTCAATTGAAGAAGCAAATGACTTATCAATTTTGTCAACCAATGTACTACTTGGAAAGCTTCTTACTCATGAGATTACCCTCACGCAAGGAGTTGAAGAAGACAAAAGGAGAGGAAAAACACTTAAAGCTTTAAAAGAAGATGATGCTTCTTTCATAAGTGAAGAAGAAATTCATGATGAAGTTGCCCTTCTTTCAAAAAGAGTAAAGAACCTTCTCATGAAGAAGAAGAAGTTTAAGAAGGACATTCAGAAGCCATTTGAAGCAAGAAAGAACCAAAATAAAAGGGATACATTCAAAAGGGGTCCTATAATTTATTATGAATGCAACAAGCTGGGGCATATGAGAAATGAATGTCCGCGACTCAATAAGTCATTCAAGCCATTCATCATGATGATAGTGAGACTCATGATGATACATCCAGAAAATGAAGGAACAATAAACCTTTACTTCATGATATTCTTGGATGATGACAAGCATGAGGTAACCACATCTTCATAATTTTATTATAGTAATAATGATGATGAAGAAGAGAATGATACATTAGAAGCACTTTTAGAAAAGTATGAATAATTAGCTAAGAGACACAAATCCCTTAAAAATAAATTTGCATGTGTTTCAAAGGAGAAAAATGATTTACAACGTGAACTTGGTTCTTTTAAAATTAAAATTGAAAGTTTAGAAAATGATAAATTTTCAAAAGAAAGAGATTTGTTGAAAGATAATCTTTCTAAATTTGAAAAAGGAGGTGTTAAAATTGATTCTATTTTAAAGTGTCAAAAGCTTAATGATAATGGAGAAGGCATTAGTTTTAACCAAAATGCTTCTCTTTCTTCCAAAGGAACTGTATTTTTGAAAGCTTCCACCTCCACTCAAAAAGAAAAAGAATTTAAAAATAAAGGTGTTAAAGCTAGGACCTATAACATGCATACATGTTCATATGATAAGAAGTATGTTCCTGCATCTAAAAAGAAGAATGCTCTTAATCATGTTAGATTTAAAAATATCATTTATCATTATTATAATAAAAAGGGGGCATACACTAATATATGTTATATTAGGAAAATGCATTGGAATTGTAATGATATTTATGCTTTTAACCCCTAAGGAAACAAATACATTTAGGTACCTAAGAAAAAGTAATTGTATTTGTTTTGATAGGTATGCTTGAGATCCAAGATAAGTGAGAATAAACGGTACCTCGATAGTGAATGCTCAAGGCATATGACCAGTAATGCAAGCCTATTTTCCAACTTAGAAAAATGGGATGGTGGTAATGTCACATTTACAGACAATGCCAAAGGTATAGTGGTTGGAATTGGTAAGATTGGTAAGGAATCCAATTTTTCTATCAATAAAGTTTTATTAGTTGAAGGATTAAAGCATAACTTGTTAAATATAAGTCAATTTTATGACAATCATTATAAGAGTTGTTTTTGATCCTAAAGGTTACTTTTTTGTAGGATATGTGATGACAAATTAATTTTTCAAGGTGAAAGAATTAAAAATTTCTATATAATTGATTTAGAGTCTTTTACTAACAAAAATATTAAGTGTCTTGTTTCTATAAGTGAGGATTCATGGCTATGGCATAGAAGGCTTGGACATGCAAGCTTTGACAACATTGGTGATCTCAAGAAGAATGAACATATGGTTGGGCTTGCCAAAATCAAATTTCTCAAAGATAAGGTATGTAAAACTTTTTAAATGGGCAAATAAGTAAAGTCCTCATTTAAGGTAAAGAACAAGGTAACAATAACTAAACCACTTCAATTACTTCATATGGACTTATTTGGACTAACTAGGATTATTAGTTTAGGAGGCATGTATTATGTACTTATTATGGTAGATGATTACTGTAGATTTACTTGGGTTTCATTTATAGCTCATAAAGATGATGCATTCAATGCTTTTCAAACATTAACCAAAAGAATGTAAAATGAAAAAGGATATTACATTTCATCTATTAGGAGTGATCATGAAAAGGAGTTTCAAAATAAAAACTTTAAGTCATTTTATGATTTTTATGGCATCAATCATAACTTTTCATCTCCTATAACTCCTCAATAAAATGGGATAGTGGAAAGGAAAAATAGAACTCTTTGTGGTATGGCACATACTATGCTTAATGAGTACTAATTACCTTTGTACTTTTGGGCTAAAATGATCAATCCCACTTATTATGTTTCTAATAGAGTTCATTTAGGACCTATTTTAAATAAAACTCCTTATGAGCTATGGAATGGTAGAAAACCAAGAATATCATATTTTAGAGTATTTGGTTGTAAGTGCTACATTTTAAACACCAAGGATGATCTTGGAAATTTTGATCCTAAAATGGATGAAGGTTTATTTCTTGGATATGCAACATCTAGTAAATCATATAAGGTTTTCAATAAAAGGTCTTTGGTTGTTAAAGAATCAATGCATATTGTTTTTGATAAAACTAATCCCTTTCGTCCAAGAAAGGATCTTGTTGATGATGATATAGGAATTCTAATGGAACAAGGAAAGGAACATGAGAACCAACAATAAGTGATCTTAAAAAATGTTGAAAAAGAAGAAAGCAATGAGCTTCCTCCTCACCTTGCCACAACTAAAATCTCATACAATCTTCTTAAAGATTGGTAATTTCTAAAAGGGCACTCTAAGGAGCAAGTTATAGGTGAAACATCAAAAGGGGTAACTAGTTATTCTCATTTTAAAGACATTCATAACAATTTTGCATTTATCTCTCAAATAGAACCAAAGAACATTAGTGAAGCCTTAAATGATAAGAATTGGGTTATTGCTATGTAAGATGAACTTACTCAATTTGAAAGGAACAAAGTGTGGACCTTAGTACCTAAACCTAGAATGCTTCTATCATTGGAACTAGATGGGTGTTCAGGAATAAGTTAGATGAGGATGGTGCTATAACTAGAAATAAGGCTAGATTAGTGGCATAAGGGTATAGTGAAGAAGAAGGTATAGATTATGATGAAACCTTTGCACCTGTTGTTAGATTAGAAGCAATTAGGATGTTGTTGGCATATGCATCTTATATGAACTTTAAATTGTTTCAAATGAATGTCAAAATTGCATTTCTAAATGGTTTTATTGAACAAGAAGTGTATGTTGAACAACCCCTTAGTTTTGAAGATTTTAACTTTCCAAATCATGTTTTTAAACTTACTAAAGCTTTTGTATGAACTTAAACAAGCTCCTAGAGCATGGTATGATAGATTGAGTTCATTTTTTATTGATCATGGTTTTGAAAAAGGCAAGGCAGACACAACACTCTTCATTGAGAATTATAAACATGACATTTTGGTTGTGCAAATTTACGTTGATGATATTATATTTTGTATTACTAATGAAGAGTTGTGCAAGGAATTCTCTAAGTGCATGCAAGGAGAATTTGAAATGAGCATAATGGGAGAATTGAAGTATTTCTTAGGACTTCAAATCAAGTAATGTGAAGATGGAATCTTCATCAACCAAGTTAAGTATACTCAAGAGATGTTGAAGAAATTTGGAATGGATGATGCTAAAGCTAGTAAAACGTCCATGAGCACTACAACCAAGCTTTCATTGGATGAAAGTGGCAAATAAGTAGATTAAAAGAAGTATAGAGGTATGATAGGTAGTTTACTCTATCTAACTGCTTCTAGGTCAAATATTATGTTTATTGTGTGTATGTATGCTGGATTTCAAGCATCACCTAGGGAATCTTACTTGAGTATTGTGAAACGTATTTTCAAATATTTGATTGGTACCTTGCATTATGGCTTGTGGTATCCTGAAGGTGTTTCATTTGACTTGATTATTTTTCTGATGCTGACTTTACTGGAAATGTGTTAGATAGGAAAAGTACATCTGGAACATGTCATTTTCTAGGAAATTGTTTGGTTTCTTGGTTTAGCAAGAAGCAAAATTATGTTTCTCTATCAACTGCTGAAGCTGAGCATATATCTACTGGTTACTATTGTGCTCAATTGTTATGGATTCAATAATAATTAAGAGATTATAATGTTTATATGTCATGTACATCTATCAAATATGATAATACTAGTGCTATAAACTTGTTTAAGAATCCTATACAACATTCTAGGAGTAAGCATATAGACATCAAGTATTATTTCTTGGTGATAATGTGCAAAAAGGGAAGGTTGTATTAGAATTTGTTGATACAACTTACCAACTTGTGGATATTTTCACAAAACCCTTATGTGAAGAACATTTAAACTTCATCAAGCATGAGTTAGGAATGATAGATAGATCATTTTTGAAGTAGAAATGATTTTTGAAACTCTAGAAAATTCAGGAAAAATCTCAAAATTCTCTTCAAAAATTCTATTTTTAGTGACCGTATAGTCGTACGTGTTCTCGTACAATCGTACGGCTTTATAAATAAAAATTCTATTTTTTCCTAAATGCTTGGTATGGTTGTACATTCAAAGGAGTACACCCGTACACTCAATAAGCAAAATTTCAAAAGGCTTGGTACGACCATACGTGATCTGGTATGCTCGTACGCCTAAAACTTTAAAAATTCCAAATTCTACCAAAGTGATGGTACAAGTGTATGCTAAAAATAGCACGCCCTTATATATGTAAGGCATAAGATTGGTATGGTTGTACGTAGACTTGTATGCCTGTACACAAGATGTTTCTTAAATAATTTGAAATTTCAATGAGCCGATACGGCCGTAAGAGAATCAGTATGCCCATACGCAACTCAAAATCCTAATTTTAACCTAATTTTCTAGATTTTTCTCTCACCGCTATTTCACTATTCCTTCAATTTTTCATCGATTGCTCACCTATTTCTCATCCAAATCACCTCAAATCAGTCCTGAATCACTTGAAAATCCATTCCCTTTCAATCTACTCTTGATTTTTGGTCTGTAGAGCTCAAAATCTCAGATTTTGGTTAGGTTTTTAATTATTTTTCTTAATTTTTAAGCTTTACTGTATTTTATGATTTTTTGCTATTTTTAATCACTTTTTAAACTAGGTTCTTTAGAGCTTATTATTCTAATTATTTCATTATGATGTGTGTCAAATTTTATAAGATTCCATTGAGATTGAAATTTTATGGTTTTTTGAATTTCTGTCAAAATTCTATCAAAATTTTGAAAAACTTATATTTTTTTCAAAAAATTCCTGATTTTTAAAAAATGACTTTCTAAGGTGCTTATGGTAGCTCTTCATCTTGAGGTCGAGACAAGGGCAAACAAGCTCAGTCCAACAATGATCCTCCTCCTTGTCCTAATTTCGCTGTTTTTGAGTCCCGACAGGCCATTCTTACAAAGAAACACTTTGCTCCATGTCGCTTTGCATGTGTTTCTTCTCTTTGTAAAGTCAAACTTGAGGCTAATGTTAGACTTTTTTGGCTAATGTTGGTTGGTCTAACTTTTCTTTTCTGGACAATGAGTCCATTGGCTTTGTTTCTTTCAATGGTTTTACAGATGTTTAAACTCAATATGAACTACACTTGCACTTTCAAATTTTTTTGCAAAAACTTCAGACTCACTAAAACTGAGTTTGATGTTGTCTTTGATTTTTCTTCTGAGGGCATTATAATGCTAAATTTATAGATTTTTACCACTCTGCATTCTCAAGGGAGATTGCACTCGATACTCCTTTCCATCCCTCGAGGTTAAAAGCCTCCTATTTGAAATTCCCAGCTCTCTTTTGCTATCATTGCCTGATTACCTACCTTATCTTTAGGAGAACAGAGTCGAATGATACTATCATTGGCCCTAACCTTATCTTTCTTCATTCGATGATCACAGGCACTCCCATTTAGTCTGGTCGTTAGTTCAAGACCAATTCTATGACACTAGTAGACTAAAATTATAAGGTCACACCATTCTATTTGGACCACACATTGACCACCTCTATCATTTTCTGAGAGCCTTCCTCCTACTCCTCTTACTCTTAGACTTGATGGTCCCAATCTAGACATGTTGTTCATTGAGCATTCAATGCTCAGTGAGGTGAACTGCATCAATGAGTACTCTATTCATATAAAGTACATCATGAGATGCTTAGAGCATCTTCTGGCATTGGAACTTTCCAATGACATAGTGGCACTGTATGCTGCCAAAGCTGTTGAGATCTGTAGGTACATGCAATTCCAGAGGGCACAGAGAATATAGAGGACAACACTCTTACTAAACTTTATGCCCGTATAGATTCCCCTCATGACGATGTTAGACGCCAAGCGACCCTGAGCCACCAATGCTAGAGACAGTCTGAGGGTGAATTCTCTTCTGGTGCTACTAATCCTGATTCTGCTGCTGCTCTTTCTACTACTGCTGCTGCTTCATTTATTGTTGATATGAGTTCATAGCAATTTATGGTGCTCAACATTAGACTTGATGAGGTTGAGCATCGATTTAACTCTATTGATCAGTAACTCCTCTAACATACTCAAGAGTTCCATGACTTTCAGGCTACCACTACTGCTACTCTTGAGTCCATCAACACCCTTTTAGATCCATTTATCCCTCCTCCCTCTCCTTGATGTTTTTGATGATTGACAAAGGGGGAGATAGTAGTTAGGGATAGGATAGTTTTTTAGTGTTGATTTTTTTAGTTGATTTTGACTTTGATGTATTCTTTTATTTCTTTGATATATATTTGATGTATTTCTTTACTACTCATGTATTTATTGGTCTGATCATTTATATTTATGGTTTGCTTTGATCATTTATATTTATAATATATTGTTATGATTTAATTGATTTTCTCAATTACTCTGATTTTGTTTCCTTTGTAATTGGATTAATCAATTGAATTGAATTGTATTAATTCTAAAATAAAGGGTGAGAATTTCAAAACTGATACTTTGAGCATATTTTTGAAAATTGAATTTAAATTGATTGTTAACATCAAAAAGGAAGAGATTGTTAGACTCATTGTTTTGATGGTTGTATTTTACAAAATCAATTTAAGTTAAATTAATTTAAAATGTTGAAATTGATAGTGGTACAGCGTACGGGATCAAGTACAGGTGTACCACTGCTATTTTTCATATGGTACGAGCATATGGTTGACCGTACCAACCCGTTGCTATTTGATTTGAAAAATTAAGCTCAGTACAGGTGTACCGGTTCAGGTATGACCATACCATATCTTATGTATTGGCTCGTACAATCGCATGGATTTGTCGTACCATATGCCAAATTTCGCAATAGGTTTCATGCAGGCATACCAAATGGGTGATACGACCATACCAACCTTTTGGCTTAAATGTGTATTGTGTTTTAAAAAGTGGTAAGGGCATATGGGGACTTATACAATCATTCACATGTTTGTAAAAAGATTTTAAATCTTTCTAATAGCTCTATTTTGAGTAATTATTACAATCTAACAGATCTGTTTCTCTGTGTAGAGCTTCTATATTGTTGTGATAAGCTTTCTTAAGTAAGTAACTTTGCTAGAAACCTAATTTTGCTTACATTATGATTCTATCTCTCTCTTTCTTACTCTTTCACAATCTAAGCTTTTGATTTATAATCTTGGGTTGGTGTGTGATTAATGCGAGGGCATTATTGTTGTAATTAAGAGTTGAATACTGTGAGTTTGATTGTGATTATAAAGGTTTGAGTGTGAGCCTTGAAAACACTAGGAATTGAATTATTGCTGAAGAATTCATTTGTTGTATTTATGATTGGTTTTGTGGAACTCTAAGTTGAGATTTAGGAGAAGTGGAAGTAGGCAAAGAGTTGTGCCGAACCACTATAAATCGTGCCTTTGAGTTGCAGCTACTTCTAGGATTTCATTAATATATATATATATATATATATTTAAACAATAATATATATTTAAAATGTTAAAGATAAATTAATTATTTCTAATCTAAATTCTCTCTTTTATTTATATAATAAATTATAAAAATAATATGCATTTATTTTATAATTAAATTCTTCAATAATAACATATATATTGAGAAAATACAATTAATCATAAAAATAAATGATAAAAAAATCAATACCAATAAAAAATTATCAAAATTTACAAATAAAAAATAAAATTTATGAATGAAAAATCAAACAAAATATAAATACTTACTAAACGGTAAATATTTAAATTTCTTTTCTTTTCTTCATTTTTTCATTTCAATAATTTTCAAATAATGTATAAATAATTTCCATTATATAGTTATATATATACTACAAATATCAATATAAAAGGAACATGACATGTCATAATTTAGTAGCAAGCATTTAAAAAAATTAATTATAAAAAATGAAAGGTCTTTACTAAATGGATATAGATGGAAATGAAACATAAACATAAACATCAAATGTTACAATTTAATAAACAATTAATAGATAACATTTATAAAAGAACATGAAAGGTTTATAAAAAATAAATAGATAAAAAATTAAAAAGAGATGTAGAGAATTAATGCACTAAAGACTAGAGTTAAAAATCAAAATTATACGATTTCTAAAATATATCACATAAATAACAATATTCATATTTAGCTATTTTATAAAATAGCTATTTAGCTATTCATAACAATATATATATAATAAATATTCTTTAGTACCACACATTTTAATTTTACTTACATTCTTAAAATAAATAATAATAATAATAATAATAATAATAGTTATTTTATAAAATATTATTATTATTATTATTATTATTATTAAGGAATAGAATTTTATTAAAAATGTAAATTTATTTAATTTAATTTAATTTAATTTTAATTATCTAATAGTAATAGTTTAATTTATAATAATTAATTTCTATCTAAGAATTGTATTCAAAATCAAATACAAATATTAATTAATTAATTTTTATTATTTAATAGTTTAATTTATTAAAATTAATTTTTATTATGTAATTTTATATAAAAATAATACATAAATAATTAGTTTTAAGAGAATAGAGTTTTATTAAAAAAATCTAAATTTTTAAGATTAATATTATTTTATTTTAAATTTAATATTACATGCTTATGTCACAATTAATAGCTTATATGACAAACTATAATATGACATGAATAAAATTAGATAAATTTATTACATAATTAAGATTTTAAGATAAAATTTATAATATTTTAAAAATTAAAATTTTAAAAATATTTTAAATCAAATTGTTAAAATTTTTATTTTTAAATATATAATTTCTTTAAATATTCTTTGTTAAAATTTATGTAGTTTATAAATAAGATAAAAATATATATAGTTATTAAACCAAAATAATTTATTGTTATAATTAATAATTTCACTCTTATAAATTTCTTTAATTTTTCAAAAATTAGTAACTAAAATGAAAAATATTTGTAAACATGATTCTTCAATGCTTTTTGCATCTAATATATAGTCTAATTTTATAAATAGAATAAAATTATTATTTAGAATGAAATAATATTTTCTTTCATTAATTTTATTTTAGTTTATAAATTAGAATAAAATATATTATTTAATTAAGTTGTTATCATATTGTGGAAACCTATTTTTTAAATAATGTTTATTTAAAATTATAAATATAATTTGAACTTATTCCAAGATTTAAAATTTAAAATTTAAAATTTAAAATAATTAGAAATTTATTTTAGAGTAATTTATAAAATTGTGATAAACAAATAAATTAAAATTTATTTTGATTTAATTTATATTTAATTTTAATTTATTTATTATTCAAAAATTAGATATATTTTAACATATTGATATTATCTAATATAATTCAAACAACAAAAAATTCAACAAAGAATGTTTGAAGTAATTATAAATTTTAGCTAAGTAAAAAAAATTTTACAATTTGATTAAAATTATTTTTAAAATTTTGATTTCTAAATTGTAATAAATTTTATCCTAAAGTTTTAATTATATAATAACAAAAATGATTAATAACTTGGAGGAACTTTAATATTGAAGATTAAAATAATGGAAGGAGAAGTGACCTTTTGAAATTGATGAAAAGACATACATTGTTTCTATACAATTATCCTTAAAATGAGCATCAAAATGATCTTTATATAGTTATCCTTGAGAAGAGGATAAATATTATTCCATTTAATTATTCTTAAAGATGAATGGCATTATCTTGATGTAATTTTTTTAAAATTAAGGATAAATAAAATAATCATCGTTATTAAAAGAATAATATGCATTGCTATGATAGAAAATGACTTTTATTCCTAATTATGTGGATGATAATTGTCATTAACTATAAGGATGATAATTGTCTCTAAAATAGGGAAAATATTATTATATTCATCTCCTATATAATAAATGATGAAAGTAATAAAAACTAAATATAAAGATATGAGTGGGCCTTTCATTGTAACCTAGAGCGAGGCTTGTGATGGTTGGCATCAAGAGCTCGCTTGGAGTGAAAGTGCGGTCTTCTTGAGAGGCTACCTTGAGAAATGAAATGGACCTGATAAAGGTTGCAAGATAGAATCACCATCATATAGTTTTGGATTTGGTTCAACTAACTCATAACATGAATGCTAAGTTAAACCCTTTAGAGATATGTTCAAGTGGTGAAGATCTATTTTCTTAGAGTTTCATATTTGATTTTACCATTTTAATTAAAGTAATTACCTTGGGCAAGTAAGCATTCATAGACATGAACAAAAGTATACAATACACATAGCATAATAGCAATCATAGCAAATATAGTATGAAAATCATGATATGACAATCATGGTAAATATGCCATGCATCATGATATAGTAATCATGATAAATATGAATGATATGGTATAGGCATGACATGTGAAGGAATGATATAGCATAGACATGTATGACATGTGAAGGAATGATATGGTATAGGTATGAATGTGAAGGAATGACATGGCATAAGCATAACATGTAAAGGAATGACATAGCATAGGCATGATATATGAAAAATGACATGATATAGGCATGACACTTGAAAATAACATGACATAAGAATAATATGTATAAAATAACATGATATAAGCATGACATGTATAAAATGACATGGCAATAAGCATGACATATGGAAAATGATATGACATAGGCATGATATGTAAGAGTGACATGACATAGGTAAAACATATGAAAAATGACATGATATATGCATGATATGTGAGAAATAATATGACATATGCATTACATGTGAAGAAATGACATGTATCATATCAAATATAGCATATATCATAGCAGATATTGCATATATCATAGCAGATATAAGAAAAGCAAGCATAGCAATAAGAAATTGAAATACTGGCCCGTAAAAAGGATCGAGAGAGAGAGGATACACAATGAAAAAAATGCTAATCATACATGCTAAAGAGGAATAAAATAGTAGCCTAATTTACTATAAAGGATCTTCAATGATACAAAAATCCAAGATGTTAAGCAACATCTTCCCCAGTCCACTTGAGGAAAAAACAAGATAGAGAACTCGAATAGCACAAGCAAAGATGCAAACAAATAATGTTAGGCAACAAAGAGGATTTTGGGATATAATCGATCAATTCAATGCTACATATGTAAGTATGAATCATGGATTAAGATCCACTGAATATATCAGTCATATTCATGAAGATGCAATTAGCACGACTCAAATTGTTGAAATGTCATGAAATCATATTTAACAAGTGTCACACCCGCATGTGAGACCCTGGTAGTTTGGTCCTAATGTATGCATATGTATATGTATGTGTATGCGTATGAATGATTGGATGTATGTGTATGTGTATTTATATGTCTATGTGTTTGATGATTGAAACATGATGTTGCTTCCTTGACTGCGAATATCTTTATGAATACATGCATATGAATATGATAATGTTGAGTGCAATGATTGAGTGAAGTGATATTGTATCTTTAGACGCATGTATCATGTTATAATGACGGGATGAGAGGGTGTTGCCGCCTTATGAGATTTCTCTGTAGTATAAGTGGCAACTGCCGTGTCTTGTATATGGCGTATGAGGTTTTAGAAGTGTTTATGCTTGAATTGTGAGTTAGGTATTTCAAGAATGTGCTTAGGAAGAATGGGAGAAGGAGGATTGAGAGTGGTACGAATGTATGAATTACCGTACAGGCGTACCAAATAGGGGAGTTAAGGGGAGTTAGGCTCCTGGAGACTATACGGGCGTACCAAAGGGTTGTCTGACCATACACGTGCTCATAAGAAAATGAGCTTGTCAGAAGTTTTAGCTTCGTACGGGCATACCGAATATGGTACGGCTGTACACGACTTAAGTTTGACTGGTCAAGGGATAAGTATTAAGACTTTCCTTAGTTTTCTACCACCTTCTTCTTTCTTAAACCCTCCCAAATATTAGAGTTAGAGTTCCTAAGTACGGGAAGAGTGCTAGAGCTTGAAGTTGACGATAGCAGATGGTTGTAACGGGATTACAGGCTTACGTTAGACGTCTTATTCCTATAAGTTTGTGCTGGGGTGTTGTTGTGCTAGGGTTATGCTTGTTGCCATGCTTTGGCTTATCTCTATGCCTTAAGACTTAAGTAAAGTCTAAACATAAGGTTTTGTGTTGAGATGTTATTGTTTTGATGTAAAATGTTGATGCTTGTGCTTGATATGCTATGACTTGATGTTTTCATTGCTTTATGATGGTATGGCCTTTTGATATGATGGAATGGGTGTATATTCCCTTATGGTATGAAGCCTAAGTGCATGTAATATATTCATGGCATGCATAGTGATGAAGGAAGGAAGAAAAAGAGAGAAAAGAAAGCGAGTGATGAGGGCAGAGCTCAGCTCTGGGCATATTGGGTCAAATAATGATGATGTGATTCCTTTAAGGAATCATTTAGATGAATAACCTCCCTAAGGGAGATGAGTCCCGAGACCTACAGTAGGAAATGGGTGCAAAGCACCACATGTTTATATGCCCTCCTTCGGGAGATGAGTACCGGTACGTACAGGGACCCAGAATGTGTGAAAGGAATGTGCACAATTACAGGAAAATAAGAGTGAATGAGTAAAATGAGGAGGAGGAAGAATTCAAGGCATAACTGCATTCATATTGCATATATTGGAAATGTATGCTATGATGGTCTGTATGATGATGTTATAGATTGATTGCAATGCTTGATATATGACGTTTGTTATGGTTTGACATGAAATGAATTATACCTGTGTGTTTGCCTATGTTTACCTAGCAACACTAAGTTTTTATACTCAGCGTTTATCATTTAAATGAACGTAGGTTCTGAGCCTTCAGGAGAGCAGTCTGGGAAGTGATAGAGGTCGTCGACAG